>JAQQZR010001901.1:0-10228 GCA_030068235.1 Notoglanidium macrostoma
TTCTGTCGAGAATAGTGCGACTCTTTGGCACAGCTGTCCCATTCACAGATGAAACAACAGTACTTTATATAGCTGAGCTGCAGTCCTAGTAACAGAGCAATGACTCTAAGATCTCTACAGATATTCCAGTTGTAGCTGATATACTGGACGTGCTTCAGCAACAGAATCAGAATCAGAATCAGAAAACTTTATTGATCCTGCAGGAAATTGCTATGTGATGACTGGCACAACACACAAAGACAAAAAAACACAAGAACAATATAGAATAAAAATAAAATAAGTCCAAAAAGCTAGTAAAAATAAAAATCAGTACAAAGCAATGGCCTTTCTTCCATGGCCAGGTACAGTCCTTCTTTTCCTCATAATCACTTCATCTCCCCCTTTTCTTACCCAGATTGTCATCTAAAACAGGGATTTCTCATAGAAAATATTTTTTCTCTCCTTCAGCCCAGGAATTGCTTCTCTTTCTGACCTACTGAAATCATTCTCTTAAGTTTAGCTTTAAACATGTGGGAGCCTACCTCATTGTCCTTACTTTGGGAGCTTGAATCATGAGGCAGAGTTATTCTGATATACTGATAACTAATCTATCATTGAAGTCAATAAGGACATTCCACTTTGTGACACTTATGCCATTCACTACCACAAATATCTCTCAGAGTCTCAGCTTTCATTATTCCTTTCTACAAGTCATTGGATCAATCCCTTCATGTCTGTTCTAAAGACTTACAGATCACATCTTTACCATGAGGACATATGCTAGGCACACTACAGTTACATCCAGAACAAGATACCGGAACATAGAAACAACGCATAATATTCAGCATGGATAAATTCAACTTTGAGTTCTTTGGGGGTATGGCTATCTAGTGCAAAGCACTCCAGCCCTAACCCTAACATGGTGTTTTCTTTTATTATGAAATACTCTACCTTCTTTACTGCAACAAAGAACCCACCCCCACCCCAACACACCACCTCCCGTAGGGTTTTGGTGATTGAGTTGTGTGAAGGCGGATGGCTGACCAGATGTTATAATGGACTTAACAAAATACAGGGGGAGTAGATGGAGATGGAAATGCTCAAACCCCCCTTTTCACTCTCCCGACCCCTATCAGTGCTGTGACATTTAGTAAGACAGAAACTCCATTACAGCAGAAGAGCAGGGAGAAAAAATAGCCTGACCTGCTGATATTAAAGTCACACATGGTGCACTGATACTGTGCTCAGAATCAACACCAATCTACAGATACTATATCATAGTAATTCCCCTGATAATAACAGAAAGAAGAAACAGAAAATAAAGAAATAGAAGAACAATAGAAGAGAGAGAGAGAGAGAGAGAGAGAGAGAGAGAGAGAGACTCCATAATTTCAGGAATAATTATGAACATAGAATATCAGGGACAAGTGCAAGACACTTTGTGTGTGTTTGTGTGTGTGTGTGTGTGTGTGTCTGTGTGTGGTGTGTTACACATCTTAAGTCACATACTTATTCGTTACATAACACTACATTACATAAGCCACATAAACAGCATCACCTGCTCACTGTGAGTGCATCCCATACCACACACCCTATTCATTGTAAAGGCCTCATAAAGACCATCATCAGTCAACTGTGGAAGTGTCAGAAACCACACTTCCTTAATATTGTGTAGTGCACCTAAATACCATCACTTGTCCACTGTGGACAAGTCCCAAAATGCACATTCGTTGACTTGCTCAGAACAAACCTCCCTCAAAGCATCCATCATCATTGCTGTTCTGAAGAACACTGTGGTTGACTAACATTTCATAATTTAATCAGTAATAATGAAGTGCTTTGAACGTCTGGTCAAAACCCACATCTTCACCTCCCTTCCCGACACATTAGACCCTCTTCAGTTTGCCTATAGTTCAAACAGGGCCATGGAAGATGCCATCACCTTGGCGACACACACTGCTCTCACATACCTGGAAAAAGGGAATACATATGTGAGAATGCTCTTCGTTGACTACAGCTCGGCATTCAACACCATCATCCCTTCAAAGCTCATCTCCAAGATTGATGATCTCAGACTGGGGACATCCATGTGCAGATGGATCTTCAACTTCCTGACAGTCAGGCCCCAGGTGGTGAGAACTAGCAGCCACACTTACTCCTCGCTGATCCTGAACAAAGGCAGGGCTGTGTGCTCAGTCCCCTCTTGTATTTCTTGTTCACTCATGACTGTACTGCCAAATACAACTCTAACATCATCAAGTTTGCTGATGACACGACCATCATGGGTCTTGTTACTGACAATAACGAAACCGCATATAGAGTGGAAGTGAAGGCATTGACCAGTTGGTGCCAGGGCAACAACCTTCTTCTCAAAGTCAGCAAAACTAAGGAGATTATGGTGGACACACCGGCCCACACCGGACACACCGGCCCATCTACATCAGTGGTGCTGAAGTCGATAGAGTCAGCAACTTCAAGTTCCTAGGAGTGAACATCACTGAGAACCTCTCTTGGACAACTCACCGAGACTGGTCAGGAAAGCTCGCCAGTGGCTCTACTTCCTGAGGAGGATGAAGAAATTTTGGCATGAATGCCAATATCAGGTGTACAGGTGTACAATAGAGAGCTTGCTGACGGGCTGTATTACAGTATGGTATGGGAGCTCCTCTGCCCACAGCCGGAAATCACTACAGAGAGTAGTGGAGGCAGCACAGCACTTCACTGGCAAGAGCCTCCCTACCATTCAGGACATCTACCTCCAACGATGACTGAGAAAGGCACACAGCATCATTAAGGACCACAGCCATCCAGCACACCAACTGTTCTCTTTGTTACCTTCCAGATGGCAATACAGAAGCAAGGCTGCACGAACTACCAGACTTAAGAACAGCTTCTATCATCTATTCAGACTCCTTAACTCCAGAAGATAAATATCCCATAGTGTATTGATTACCAACATACCACTAAACTGCTTTTTCTGTCTGCAATGTCAAGTAGTACTTAATTTGTCACTTACTACTTAACTCGACACTTTACCCCAATGTGCAGTTATTACTATTATATTTGCCACTTTATTCAGTGTGCAATTACTGTTACTTGCATTCATCACTTTCTCTAATGTGCAATACTGGTGTCTGTAATACACCCCTTATTTATGACTTTGTACCCCCCACCCCTTTTCTTCTTATCTTTTAAGTTTATGTTAAATTCTATTGTATAGGTCTCCATTGCTAAGACTTGTTTCTTGTTGGTATTCTTGTCCAACACATTTCATGGTAATGTTGACCCTGTGTTAGCATACATATGACAAATAAACAAAACTGAACTGAACTGAACAATTTGGACTCAAATCCCCATCATTGAACAGGTAATAACTTTGACACAATAACCTTGATACAGTTCTACATGATAATTCAATACAGAAGTTATAACTATAATGAATTCAGAAATGACTCGTACTTAAGTTGCTCACAAGTCCCTGTTTAAACAATTCATACTATTTGACTATGTAGTATAAAGTGGTAGAAGAATTATGATTTATAATTGCACTATCTGCTGTCACCCAGATAAAGATAGGTTTCCTTTGGAGCTTCCTCTCAAGGTTTCTTCCTCAAGTTGTCTCAGGGAGTTTTTCTTTGCCACCATCACCTCTGGCTTGCATCAGGGATAAATTTATAAATTTCAAATTTATATCCAGAATTTATATATTTCTGTAAAGCTGCTTTGTGATAATGGACACTGTTGAAATTGCTATACAAATAAAATTGAATTGATCATGATCAGGTCACAGATTTCCTCTTTATATAGTCTGAACTAGTCTTAATGTCACTTAAAAATGTAGCCAGATGTAAAGAAAGTAAAGAAGTGAGTTTATTTCCCCTTAGGATAGTACTTCTTTTTTTTCTTTTTTTTTCACATCAATAGGTGGAATATTATTAGTAATGCTCAGTTGTGCTATAGACAGGTGAGAGATTTGTAGAAGATTTATTTATTTATTTATTTATACATTTATTTCTGTTTTGATATCTGGCCAGGGAGTGGGATGAGCCATAAACCTGGTGTGTTCAGTTTAGTATTCAGCTGCACAAAATGTCTGTTCGTATGGATTCATAGGTAGCCTCAAAGATCTTGAACTTATATCTGACAAAGTACAGAGTCTTGGAGTGTGGATACATCCAGGGTGTCTTTTAGGTTTGTGAAGTAATTCACTGCTGTTGCTGAACCTGGTAGTGCTCTTATTAAGCTTTTCTTCTTTACAGAAAAGTGTCTATTTGTCATCAGTTTCTTCAAAAGAGTCTCCTGAGTGCAGTTGTTGTTCTATATATTCTGGACACATGGCCAGTTTTTAAGGAACACCAGAGTACACAGGAACAGGCTAGCTTTTTTAGATGCCTCCTTGGATAGAGAGTAAGCAGGAAAATCACTGTCCTAGGCCTAGACCATGCTAAATTGTTAAATTCCAAAATCATGTTTTTAATGAATTAAATCAACAAATGAAAAATGGTAGAGGTGGTTGGGGTCAGACATGGAGTGCATGGCCTATGAGCAATTTACTTTTCACCTTTCATTGTGGACTGAAAACTTTTATGAAAAGGCCTGAAAGCATGAGTGTGACCAAAATGACCCGTGTATTGTGTATGTATTGTGTGTCACTGCTCACTGCTCAGTCCCACAGTGTTTCTAAAACATAGACTAACATAGCTGACCCTGCACACTAGTTCCATTACTCACATACACTCACACTTTCAGAGCATACTCACACTAGGCACATTTGCCTTGTACGATGCCCTTGTACAATAGTCCCCCCCACCCCCCTCCACACCTGGCCTGTACTCAAAATTCACAATTGTGCTTCCAAGCTTGAAACCATGCCTGAGCCCACCTCTTCCAAGCAGGCCAGGTGAGCTGTGCATGAACACAGCACACAGCAGTAACACTAATAAAATGAACCAGACTTTGGGGGTCAAACATGCTCAGACATGGTATGGATTGCCTAGTGAGAGTACACTCTCAATGCATCTCCTGGCTTTGCATCATCACAGTAGGTGTTGAAGCTGTGGCGTAAAGAACCTATGTGAAAAGAGAATTAGAGTGAAGAGGATTCTCTTTAGTCATCAGTGTAATAAGGATAGGACTGATTGCAGTCTTGAACCACACATACACACACAATGTAATCATTCCAATAAAGACTATAATTGCCATTACATAAGCAGAACTATATTAACAATAATAACTTAATTGTCAACTAATAGTACAATTGTCACAAATATCTCTCTCTATCTCTGTCTGTCTCTCTGTCACTGTGTATGTATACAGTAGTTGTCCAAATGTAAAATAATTAATCAGGCCCAGATGCACTACGCAATCTCTGAGTGCAGAGAGAGAGAGAAAAAAATTATTACACTGCTGAGGGTTTTAATTCAAAATGGGACAGAAAATGAAGAGAAACAGAGAGAGGAAGACAGAGAGAGAGATGAAACAATGAGGTGATCAATTTCGCAATAGAGTGAGAAAGAGGAAATAAATAAAAAAAAGTGAGAAACAAAGAGAAGGATGAAGTGCATTGTTGTGACAGTGATTGAAGCAGAAACAGAAGAATAAGGGAAAAAAGAGAGTAATAGTAGGAGAGAGAGAAATGAGAGAAAAATATAAGAAAGAGTGAAATCAAAAGTGAGAAAAAAGGTAAAGGAAAAAAAGAGAGGCACAGAAACACACACATCTAAATTCACCGATATGAAAAAATATGCAAATGCAAAGGGCTGGAATTAATTAACAACTGTGTTGGTATAAAATCCATGCTGTGTGTGTGTGTGTGTGTGTGTGTGTGTGTGTGTGTGTGTGTCCACAGCATAAAATCTGAGTTTTTGCTGATAAGGTGCTCATTAGAGAAGGACACACTCCAGCAATCTGGTTCATTAAATAAAACCTCTGTGTTAAATGAGATAACTCATGCACACACACACTCTCACTCACACTTCTGCTGTTAACACTGTGGGGTCATATAACAGGAGATTAAATGAACCCACAGTTATGCGACCGATACAGGTTTGGCCTTGTGATGACCTTCAGATTTTATTCAAAACACAAATGAAAAATTTCCTTCTGATTTCACACATTACAAAAGTAGCATTAATCAGCTATGGTAACACACTAATAGAAATACTCCAAATGTGTTTGTGTGTTTTATCAACAGAAACACACTTTTCATTTGCTTGTTTCTGCTAATTTGCTGGAGTAAATTATATTCACTGGCTGGAATTCCCCTAGTGCATTGTGGATAATGAGATTATCCTGATGAAACACAAACATCTGCAGGATGATAACCTTCCAACCTCAGTCTTTGTCTCACACCATACTATATTACTGTACGATGTCTCACTCCATTCTATCTATGCCAATAAACTGCACTGCACAGACTGGCACCTTTCCTTAAGAGAAAAGCCATTAACAAAAGGCTTGACTAAACATATATTTATTCAGTCTACACTTAAAAATGCCATAGAGTCCTGAACACTAATTGGAATGCTGTTTCATAACTTTGGGCCATTCCATAATTACTGTAGCTGTCATTATTTTAGGTACCTGTAACATTGCAAGTCACTGCAGCATTGTCAGTCACCTCTCAGGCAGAACCATGGCCAACCTGGGGTCCTAATATGGGCCTGGTTGCTAGGCAATGATTGCATGGCTGCAGTCAGGGCAAATGTGCCACAGCTGTGAGCCAGCTTAAAAACCCGAGGGAAAGACAGCTCGGCATGCTGACATTACATTGTGCCATGCCATGTTACCAGAGGTTTGTTTGAATAGAATAGAATAGAATAGAATTAAATAGAATGAAATAAAAAAATATTGTGATTTAGAGTGATTTAAAAGATCAAAAAGCATTTTCTCTAAGCTATGGAGAGATATATTGAGGGACGGCTTAGCCCAGAGGGTAAGATATTCCTTGCCTCCATAATTACAGGGAATTCGTTTGTGTGCATGCTGTCCAATATACACAAACACAGCCAGTAACACATTTACCACAGCTATAGCTCAGTGGGTTAGAGCTGGGTTAGTGTAATGTTAGAGTTGGAACAAGTGAAGTGTTGAAGCCATGTCATAAGCACTCCCTCAGAATCTCATTAGAGTTGATGCATTTTGATTCCATTTATATCAGATTCCTTCAGGCCAATGGGTTTGGGTCCCCTAAGATATAAGACCTTGGTACTCTCCCCATAATAGTACCAACAAGTAGCCTGTACCTTTTTATCACAAGAGGCATGGTAGATCATAAAAGGCCAAAAATTCACTCAGATACTTCAGTGTGAGACCATTCAATGCTTTAGATGTAGTTAGTAGCATAGTATAGCAGATTCTGTTTGGCTGAGAGTAGTTTTCTGACTGTCAGGCAGCATGATATGTTATGATTGGCTGAGAGAGTACAGTGTGTTCTAATTGGATGAGTGCAGTACAGTGTGTTATTAAAACCCTGTGTGTAAGGGTATGAAGGAAAACTCAGGAGACAGGTGGACCTCAATTAATGGGAATGGGCATAATGGTACTTTTGGGGTGGCCAGAAGAGTTCCCAGTTGACTTTCATGACATGCTGCACACCCCCTGCATACATTACCATGAATGTCTGGCCAATAGAAATGGGCCAAGAGTTGGTTGAGTGTTTAACTCTGCCTAGCCATTGGATTATGATGAGCCAATTGGAACAGGAAATCCCTACAGCTCTTCAGTACCATCAATTGGACGACCTCTTAATTGATTTGAGTGTCCTGCAACACTGAATACAGGATATCTTTAATAACTGAAAAGTTTGGATGGGATAGTACAACAGGCTGGATGTCCTGATCATAAGTGACTCTCACTTCATCAAAGGCATGCCTCAGGGTCTCATTACACAAATGCTCCAAGGGACAATCCCTGAGGGGAATTCCCACAAAGCATGGCGGGCCCTCCCGACCCTCCATGTCCCTCTGCTGTGGAGCTCACATTGACGGCCCTGGCACAGTTTCGCCAGCCAGCACTTAGCATGTTTCACATCATGCCTCACTCCTACAGGACCCATCCACAAACATTTCTCTTACTAATGCCTGAAACCATGGCCAATTTGTACCAATAATTAATTGATGTGTGAGGCAAGGACTAACCACTGCCTCTACCCTATGCTTTTGCCCCAAAATTTTATAATAACTGGCACCAACAGGTACTTTAGAACATGCCTGTATCACACACTTCCTACTTTGTGACCTTCTCTTTCTCATTTTCTCACCCCATTTTGTATTACTTCCTCTCTGTTCAATCCCTACTGTTTCACTCTCCCTGTCTCACTCCCTACAGCCTTACCCTCCAGTGTAACATACAGTCTGAAACACTGCTGATTAATTGAGTGCTTTGAATTTTATTATATTAGATATACAGATTGTGAGAAACTCAGTGAAGTGCAGTGTCACACAACATAACGCTGTTGTTCTCCACTTTGTGTCCCTGAACAATTAATTACCATGTCTTAATGCACTACAAGCACAGACACAAATCACATCTTTACTCTATTTGGATTTGATCGGAGTGTTTATTTGATAAAGTTGTCATGGCAACATAGTATGGCATGCAAGGCTGAACAGAGAAAAAACATGAAAACCTGATAATTTGTACATATACACACACATCTACATTTATAGTCTACATCAAAAACATACAATCATGCTGGTGCCAATAGGTCAGTGTTTCAGAATGCTATTGAGTTAAAATCATGTTAGAGAGGGGTTAGTATAAGCAACAAAAACAAAAGACAATAACAGAAGACCAGAGATTTTTTTTTAAATTACTGCTTACTGAATGCTTGTGGTCAGTATTTTTTGAAAACTCTCAATTACTTGTATGTTCTTCAGCCAGGGGGAAGTTCATTCCCCACCTATGGTAAAGAAATTCAATTTTTTTTTGTAACTGTACACATTTTATGTTTTCATGTGTTAAATCAGTTAGAGCACTTGTCTTATTTCCATAATAGGTTATTTCAAAAATAATAAAAGAGAAATTTATTTCAGCTTTATTTACTATATAAGATTTCATATTGTGTCAAAAGTATTTAGACGCAAGTAGTATTTGGAGCATTCCAATCAAATTACCTGAACTTGAATCAATCCACAAGCTTCTCACAATACTTTGGTGGAATTTTTGCCCATTCCACCACACAAAACTGGTGTAATTCTGTTGGCCTTCTTGCTCAATCATGCTTTTTCAGTTCCATACCCAAATTTTTTATGGGATTCTGTAACGTTCTAACGATGAGACCACAAGCGCAGCGGCGTGCGAGTGGAGAAGGGAGTCCCGGCCTTACCGGTGTTGAGTGGAGAGCAGGCACTGGAATAATCCTGTGTGACGTGGCGTTCCCGCTCGGGAAGGAAGTAGCGTCCTCAGAGCCGCGATGCATGCGAGGAGGTAGGCAGCTGTAAGAACAAAACAAAACACGGAACAAAACGAAACCGAAAACTGATCTGAACGGAAATAAAACCGTCGTCCGAAGAGAACGAGAAACACAAGTCCGATGTGCACGTAACTGTACGTCCGGATTGAAACAAAGTCTTGCTCGGGTAGCGAAGCCAGTAGCATGAATCGTGGAAAACTCATGAACGAGCGAAGGGCGATACTAGACTTCCGTGTTTATACTCCGTAACCCGGAAGTGGAGTCTTGACCCCGGAAATGGGGGTCGGCGCGTTGGATCTCGTTGTCGAGGCAACGTGAGGCGCGTCCGTGCTCCTGTGCCTGTTCCGGGGACCGGGAATCGCGACAGAGTCCCCCCTCGAAGGGCCGGCTCCCGACGGCCCAGCCAGGTCTGGAGTCGTAGAACTCCTGGATGAGAGCGGGGTCGAGAATGTCCCGACGAGGCACCCAGGACCTGTGCTCGGGTCCATAGCCCTCCCAATTGACCAGAAATTCGCAGCCTCTTCCGTGGCGACGAACCTCCAACAGCTTGTGGACCGTGTAGGCCGGCTCGCCGCCGACGTCCCGAGGGGGCGGAGGTCCGGTGGCTGGCACCACGAGAGGGGAGGAGAAGGCCTTCCGGAGATGCGATACGTGGAACACAGGGCTGGTGCGGAGAGTTCGGGGTATGGCCAGTAAGTATGAGACGGGGTTGACGTGGCGAACCACCTTGAAAGGACCCACGTAGCGGGGCCCCAGCTTGGGATGGGCTGACGTGTCCGGGAGACCCTTTACCGAAACGTACACCCGGTCCCCAGGATGGTAAACCAGGGCTGG
>JAQQZR010001902.1:0-10228 GCA_030068235.1 Notoglanidium macrostoma
AGTATACCTTTATCAAAATAGTTATAGATATAACTATATCTACAACTATTATTATTACTATATAACTATGTCTAAAATGGTAATTATAACTAATTATAATTATAATTATAGCCATAGCCATAACTACATCGCATTAAATAAAAATATTCACTTACACACACCTATATAAATCGCATATGCACATGCATGCACACTGGTGTTCTTGAGTGCAGAAGGTTATTGTTTTAGCATATTAAATTATTTTAGAATAGTAAAAAAAGAATAAGATTTATTGGCTAACAGTACCTCCTTCATGGGGTTCTGCACATGAATATAAAGGTTCTCTCCATCTCTCCACTGTGTTAAACCATTTTCCTTAGTCATGATTTTCTCTTGCAAAGAAGAAGCATTCAGACCTGGAAAAGTAAAATACATGTATTTAGTATGTGTCAACAAAATTACATAATATGAGTCTTAGTCAGCTCTCTGATTCTGACGATTATAATTCATTATTAGACATTGTTATTTAATATACTGTAGATTTTACCTTACCAAAAAATTTGGCCCCTTTTAGTTCCTTAGCAGCTAACTTCACAGTCATGTTGCCATTTTCACACTTAACAGCAGGAACCTGAACTGATCCAGATGTAGATGATGGACAGATTTGGGTTTGTGTGATGTTGGTGACAGAGTAGCTCAGATTCACTGTGTACTGCTTCTCCTGGCAAAACTGAGGGGAAGAAAGTTCACCATGAACCATATGCACTTAAAATTTCATTTTGCTGCAAAGATGAGAGAAAAATTGAAAACTCTTACCCAGTCATGCAAAAAGCAGTCTTCATATAAGATTCTGATCAGAGACGAAGTCTGCAGCTCGACGTGACTGCACTTCTCCATCAGCTGACTTATAGAAAACTTCTCATTACCTGTAAAGAGAAATATAAGCACAGTATATTTACCTGGTTAATCATATTGATTATTATACTTTCTTTTTCAACAAAGGCATTGGAAACTGAGAATCTTGCTTCGGGAGTACATGTCTACCTGCAATCTCCTACAAAGAGTTCAGAAATAAATATCTTTGCAAGCTTTACAGGTACATTGGCATATAATATACATTTACATTTGACTCATTTGACACTGATTCAAAGTAACTTATAATCAAGGCAAGATATAAATGAACAGTTTAGGGATTAAGAGCTGTGCTCTTAATTTAGCTCAGATAGGGACTCTCTATATAGAACAAAAGTATAGTGTTGACAAAAGGCAAGTTAAGGCCCCTATGTCTGCAGTCAATCAACAAATTCATATTCTAGTGCCATGACTATGCTCTCCACTCTGGATGGGACACAGGCTGTAGGAATCACAGTTTCATGTGCTGGGTGAGAATATAAATTCTCCATGATGGCTACAACCATTTCCTTAGTCAAAAGCCATGCTTAAGGCTGCATTTCACTACAAATTAAGCACAGACTTGATCAGGAAGTCCTTAAGAGGTTTATACACCACTATTACTACAGTATTTAGCAGATAGACTTATCCTGAGTGATTTACAGAAGATCTTTATAATCTATACCAAAACCCCCAGAACCTTATACTAATAAGGTGGTCAGGGACTTAGAATACAATTAAGCTAGTCAGCTGATTATTCTATTTTAATTGCAGAAAGATTTGGAGCCCAGTATCTCTAGAATATTACCCACGGTCTATACAGAGAGTCTAGAGAGCATCACAGCCACAGAATGCCATTCAGAGTGAAAAGCATGGTCAGGAAACTTTACTTTTGTACTTTTACTTTTGTTCTTTCTGAACTTGTTAATTGTGCTTAATGTGTACAAATATTTTTGTAAAAAAATATTTTTATTATTATTAAAATGATCACCATGATGATTCCACATGGAACAGATGAGGACCTAGATTAAGCTCACTGATAAAAATACATCCTAACACTAATAATAGTAGGTTAGGGGTGTTAGATTAGCCAGGATTGTGAAGGTGACCTTACCTATCAGCACATACACATTAGTGTACTGAGTTTGAGGAACTCCAATAATCATGCATTTACTGTCACAGTAAAATGGGAGCTCAGAAACCTGTGGTGTTTCATTATGCAGTCCTGTGGAAGAAAATCAACTGATGTTATAATGTCTCTCAAAAGGCAGATGAAAACTTCCATAAAGTCAAGTTTGGAACATATAAAGAACTCATCATAGTATCAGACTGATAGAAGTGCATGCTCAGCAAATAAGTACTCTCTCTCAGAGAAATTAGTTCCTTAAGGGTTTATGGATGGTTAAGAGTTTTCAAATATTCTATGTGACATATATTATAGTGTAATATTAAATCTGGGGCCAAATTCTTGCAGCACAGCTGTCAATCAGTTTGTCCAAAAAAATCCATATAATTATACTTTCATTTTATTCATCATTAAGTGTAAAAGTCACATTTTCTCACAGCTAACTTTCTCACAGCTAACTTAAATCTTTGACTTGACTAATAAATTCTAGCTCACTTACAAAATAAATTCATGTTATGAATCTATTATATCTTATAAAAAACACTTTTCATACCTAGAGAGTGTTCTCCACTGAAGTCTCCAGTGTCCTTGTCCTCAATATCAAAGAATGGTGATGGTATTGCTGAGTTTTGATAGATTAGCATAACTGCTAGAATTAGCCGAGCCATCTTGTGAGCTATTTCCAGCAGTGATGTGATGCACTCCTCCTCCTCCTCCTCCTCCTCCTTAATGTGTTTCAGGAAATTCTGTCACTTTTTATATGAAGAGGGTGTGATGTTTATTCTTCACACTGATTGTGGGTTTGTGCTCTTAAACTGTGATATGGTCATGGATTAAAGTCTATCAGAAAACCATGAGATTGTACTCTGTAGGAAAGGTAAGGGGAAATTTTATATTTTATTTTGGTATTAAACAGGGAAGCATTTCATGTAAAAAAACAAAAAACAAAAAAAAAAACAACAAAACAAAACAGAAAATATATTACTAATTATTTTATGACTTACGACTTGCCACCCGTTTAAATATCTTTTCTTACTTTTGGGAGATTGGAGACAACTGTATGGCACCAGCACTTCAGCATGCTCCAACAGTCTGAAAAACTGCTGAAAAACACTTAATTTGGAACTGAAGTCATGCCTGACAGTGTTAAATATTCCCTGAATTTGTATTTGATGTTATACGTACATGCTGATTTCCTGTTTAATTTTATAATTTTTTATATGAAAAAATGGAAGATGACAGCTCCTGTCTGTCTGTATAACTTTTACAGCCTTGGAGTCCCAGAATCTGCCCAGATAACAGTGTTTTTAAATAAAATAAAAGAGAAAAACAGGAATACAGGCATACCGCCCTAGTATGACCCTGAAGATAAGTTCTTCTTTGCTTCTCTAAACAACTTCATCATATCTTATCATCTCCATGAGTTTTTCAACCTTCCCAATGAATTAACAAAATTTATTCATGAATGCATGTGGCTTCTCAGAAGAAAATTTCTTAAAGTTAAGAAAATGTTAAAAGACCTTAAATTTTCAGAAGAAAATTGCTTAAAGTTTTTTTTTTTTTTATATATATCTCAAGGTATTTAATTGTAAGTTTACCTGTTTTAATGTAAAAATTAAATGATTTTCACTTGTGCTTCATTTTGAAACCAACATTAACTCAAATGGGATTCCTAAAGTTCCTTAAGAGAAGTAGAATGAGACAAAAAAAAGAAATCATTTTTTGAGATTAATGGAGGTTAAACAGGGAGAGAACTGAGAGTCCAACATTCAAACATCAGCAGGATTTAAAGCAAGCACTTTACCCTCGCACCACCTGAGGACTTTTTATTAATATTTTATATTCATGAATATATTTATATATATATATGTGTTTTATATAAATTAATAATATATAAAACATTTTATAATATAATATTTTGATGTAGATAAATAATAAACACATACTGTACACCTCAGTATTTATCATAAATAATAAAATGTAGACCTGAATATTTAGAATATTGAAATATTTTTATACCCATATTGCTACATCTACAGCTAAAATAATAGTTCTGATACATATAGCATAGTTCCCCTTCAAGAATACTTACAAACGCTTGCATATAAAAAGTAAACTAGTGCACTAGTCACAATAACATTGAACATGTTTCATCACATTCAATGTGACATGTTTTACTTATGAACATCAAAAACATGAAGATTGTGCTCAGTTCATATTAGAGTAAATAATCACATGTGAACAAAATTTTTTACTTTGGAACATAAAGGCTACATTCACGTTACCTTTACACATCACATTATGCTGACGTGACTCAATTCAGATCTGATCTTTTCATGTGACATGAATTAGAACAGTCAGATGTGGTTTTTTGCCTATAGGTATGAACTGAGCTGGCTCCTTTCTCATACACACACATCAATTTTTTATAGTTAGTGTCTACAGTTAGAGTTGTTTATAGTAGAGCAGTTACAACTTACCCACATAACAACTTACACCACTCTCCCCTACCTGTTTACTGCTTTCCTTAGATAAAAATGTTTTACATGCTGTAAGCTTTCAAATATTCATTATAACATAATTTATATCTTTACCCACTAAAATTTGATATTTAAGTAACTTTTTTATTGTTCAGCATTGAGAGAGTGGCACATATGCTTAATGCAATTACACATCAGAAGAGTACAGAATCATCATATGAAATGGTTAACCTGTGGAGGAAAGCTTTAGCTTGTGTGGAGATGAGGAGTCATGTAACACTCTGTATTCTAAAACCTTAGACATAAATAATAAAAAGCTTAAACTCATGCAGATGATATTGAGCGGTGGTGTTCAGAGGTTATGGCTCAGAACTATCGATCAGAAGGTTATGAGTTTGAATCCTGGTGCTGTTGGCTGACACTGTCATGTCCTTGAGCAGGACCTTAAAACCTCATCTGCTCAGCTCAAGCTTTGGGTAAATGTTATGATATTGCTTATAGAAGTGGAGACAAACTTATCTTCAGGGCCATATTAGAAGACAATGCGTTTGTTTATCTTTTTATTTTATTTTATTTTTTATTTTATTATCTGTGACATCCAGACAGTTAACACCAAAATTGCAAGCAGTCTAGATGTACATTCCTCACTTTTACTGTTACAAAATTTTAATAGTATTATATATTTTAACAAACTGGAGATGCACAATATTCTAACATTCTAATGTTATATTCTACAGAATAATAGAATAGTCTAATATTCTAACCTACTGGAGATGCAGAACAACACTTGGTAAGAAAAGCTTGTGGATTTGAAGATGTGATCATGAAGGAGATCCCATCACAATGTGTTCGGAATTGTGCTTCAGCCACTGTGGAGCCTGGGGTCCGTCCTGGAGTGATTTTACTAGCAATACTACGGCTAACATATGAAGAGTGAGCCTGCATCTTCAACACTGACTGGGGTACAAGAGTTCATTGAGATGATCGTCAAAAAAGCAAATCAGACCTAAACATGAATGTTCCAGCAACAGGGCATTTGATAAAAGTATGGACTAATCAGCCCCTGGTGTTTACCTGCAGAACTATTCAAACATTGTTAAGATGATTTGATCAGAATATCTCCAGATTGTTGGTGGTGCATTACAGTTATGAAACATCACAAACACTGCAGACATGTTTAGTTTTTCGTTATGAAGAGATGCAGCAAGTGCATTTCTTTTCTGTTTGTTTTTGAGGAAAGAGTGGACAGACTGATCCTCATAGCATGTGGAACTGTCAGTGGTGATAACTGGAGCTAGAGCTTTAAGGAGAAACTCCCATGTACAGTAAGTGTGAAAATGGGGTTTGTTTTAACACAAGTACAGTGTGTTGAATGTGGGTTCTAACATGTCAATTTGTTAAGCTCCTAGACTGTGAAATAGCTGTATTAGAAAATAATCCAGTGTTTTTTGTTAAATCTCAAAGAGTAAAGCTTTATTGTATATTTTGGAACTGCAGATGTTTATACAAACTTAAAAAAAATAAACAGGTTATGAAGTTGAACATGGATTTAAAGATAGAATGTTACAAGAAATGCATATGTCAGACAAGGAAAATATTAGGAGAAGATGGCATGGTGGTATATTCATTTTCATCGCATGCCAGAGGAGTTCTGACATTTATTCATAAATCAGTCCTATTACATATGAAAGTTGTTTAATTAATGGGTTAGATATATGGACATTAATGAAACCAAATGGTAGGGCCTATTCATTCATAATTTTTGGTGTCAATAGGAAAATACTCTCAAATACAGAACTGCTTCTGTGATAACATTGTACTCTCACATCATCTACTATGTTGCTTAGTGTATGACAAAATAAAGTTAGTTTAAAAAAATGCCTAAATCACATTTTCAACACAAATGGATACAGGATGATGCATTTGTAGATTATGTAGGGAAATAGATGGATATGATATGAGAAATTAATACAATAAAAACATTGCATGCACTAAGTAGGAAGCATTTACAGCTTTGATCAGGGAACATATAATAAGCTCTACATATATAAGCTATTATTAAAATTAACATTTTCAATCAAAAGGTTTATCAGAAAAGTAATCCAGAATTGGAATAAGAATTAACCATGGACATGTAACCTCCAGACCACCAGAAGGCATCCATGCTCACATTTTTTTTTAATTTCTTATTTTGTTGTCGCTCCACTTTCTTCCTTGTTTCTGCACACCTGTTTTGTGTTTCCCTGAACAGTTACCCTATTTAAGTTCAGTGTTGCTTTTCCTTAGATGCCAAGAATTATAATTTTTTTTTTTGTTACTGTTATGGTGTTTCTGCGCAATGAGAAGATTTTGTTTTCATGTTGAGCCTGCCCTGCCCTGCCTAAGACTAGTCCTTGTTTCAGTTGTTCTAGTTTTTTGTTCCTTTCCAGTAGTGATGGCCAAATGAAGCACTATGAAGCAATGAGGCTTTCCAGCCCTCTGAATCTCAAAGCTTCATTCAACACAGTGCTCACAGGTGACAGGTTCCTGGAAGGTTTGCCTCATTAAAATAACAATCCACATCAACAGATGCATCTGCAGTGGCATTTGAGCTCCTTTAGCTTGTTCAACTGTGTCACTCTATCAGATGCCATAGGTCACCTAATAAACATATAAAAAGTTAGATTTCAGTGATTATACTTCACATTACATGATTAGTTATCAATGGTAACATGTCAGCAGAAATCAAGAGAGCCAATAAACCCTTACTACACCTGTTTGTAGGTCCAGCTGCTGATCCTGAACAGGCTGGGAACTGAGGATTCGCTGCATGTTGCAGATTGCACTTCAGTGTTCTTAATTATAAAAGCACATTCTGAGTCATGGTACTGATTCTTTTAACTCATTTTGGATTAGAAAGCCATGGTTTTTAAAGCTTTTTTTGAGGATGGTCAACTTAGTGAGCTCTTAGTGACCCTATTTGTACTCTACATAGTGTTTCCTTCACATGAGGAACAAGGTTGTCACTCTGCTGCTTTACTGCATTATTAGTTATTCTCCCTGATATACTTAGTAAAGGGTGATGCAGCATTTTCATAAAAGCTCTGATTGTTGAAGCAGATACCCATTTCTCATCTGATAGTTCCACTGTAGCCTGATGGAATGAAGTCAGCACACATAGACTATCTGCTACTGCCTCATAGTCATGTGCTTTAAGTGGAGAAATGTCTGCCTTCAGAGACACCAATACTGCCCCCACTGGCTCTGTCTGGTGCCACAAACATTCCAGCATGTGGAAGGTACTGTTCCAGTGTGTGTCAACCTCAATGATCATTCTCAGAATCTGTTTCCTCATCTCTACCTGTACCTGAGCCAGTCTCTCTTTAGCTTGGGTACTTGTCTTAAAAAAAAAGTCACAAGTTTTCTGGCTTTGGCACATATATCACTAAGGGCAGGGACCTGATCCAATAACTTTAAGCATCCATATTCATGGATGTCCACATGTCAGAATTGAGACTGACTGCCAACACCTTCGAAAGCTTTGTTTTGGCCTTTCTGGATGTGCCTGATCCATCCTGATATCCTACCTATGATCATACACCTAGAAACTGTGAAGATGGCTTTGAACTGCAATCGATGCAAACAAATATAACCATGTAATTATTTAAATAAAGGATACACAAAATGCTAGTAACCTATCAAATTTTTACCATTACACAAGTGGTGTGTCTGTGTTACCTCTGCCACTTGTGATTTCTTCCACTAGGCAAGACTGGTGTATATAACAGTTTCCATGAGGACCAACTTCATTTAATGCTACATACTCAATTGGTTAATCCACAATTCTGTTAAACACAGGACAGTAAACTCCTGGGCAGTAATAATTTCATTAACAATAAGAGCTTTGGATATAAGAGACATAAGTGCTGGCTGTGTATTCAGACTGATCTAAATTTATGTTCTTTTGTTTACTACACCAAACTTTGAGTGTTTCTACATTTTTGTATAGCTCTGGGAAAACAGACACAGCCTCAGTATGATGGAACCTGAGTGACGTCTTTGTGTAGCTAGCAGGTGGATGGTTTAGCCTGCTTGTCTGCTCCCTCACAGAAGCTAAAGTTTGTATTAGTATTATTAAAAATATGGAACAAGAACATGGAACAACCATGACTTTGCCTAAAGTGACAATCCACCAAAAGTTGGAGAGTGGATAAAAAGACGATTAATCAGAAAAACAACCAACTGACCAAGGGAGCTGGAGAGCTCTACAGCTGAGATGACCTGTCAGGTGTCACAGGACAACAACACTCTGGACACTCCACAAAGCTGCAGTTTATAGAAAAGTGATGAGAAATAAGGAATTATTTTAAGTCATAAAATCACATTTGGAGTCTCAGCAAACATGAAAAAAGTTCTATGTCCTGATGAGACCACAAAGTCTCAAAGCCACAAAGCCAAACACTGCTTATCCTAGGGTTAAGATATGCAACCTGAGAACAAAATCCCCACTGTGAAGCATGATGGTGGTAGCATCATTTTGTGATGAAACTGGTCAGGGTAGATGTTGAGAAGGTAGGAGCCAAATATAGGACAATCCTAGAAGACAACCTGCCTGTGAGAGATTCCAGACTTTGGGGAGTGTCACCTTAATGCTCCTAGGTATTCTGCCCAAGCAACACACTGGAGTGGTTCAAAACCAACAACCTAAATGTGTTGAATGGCCCAGTGAAGGGCCAGACCTCACTCTGATTGAGAATCTGTGGCAAGACATCACCAGTGATCTCTAACCAATTTATAAAAACTTTAGCTTGATATACTTAATAATATTTGAAGAGAAGTACACTAGTTTATTTATATTTTAGTAGTTTACGTTCTTAAAGAAAAGGTCTTATACTATTTTTATGCTGGCATTAATATGTATTTGCATTTTTAGACTTGAAGAGAACTACACAATGTATCAAAGAATCCATATTAAACCCTCTTGAGATATAAATATTTTAAAAAAAAACTTTAAGCAAAGAGTTTTTCCTCTGAGAAGCCACGTGTTAAATACATTCATAAATAAAAATTATTAATTAAATCTGAAGGTTGAAGCTTAAATTCATGGAGATGATATGATGATGATGTTTTGAGAAGTAGAGAGGAACTTATCTTCAGGGTCATTCTAGAGCGGGACGCTTGTATTCCTGTTGTGTATTTATTTAGGATGACCGGGACAGTAAAACCAGCAGCAGGGTCAGATTTCAGTTAGTTCCTAGTTGAAGGTTTTAAAAACACTGTTATCTGTGCAGATACTCAGGCTGTCAATGTTTAGAATAATACATATATATATATATATATATATAAAAAAATAATAATAAGAAAAAATAAGAAAAAAAACCAGGATATCATTATGCATGTACAACATCAATTACAAATATTTCCCACACGCGATATTTAACACTGTCATGCAAACCTCTCAAGGTTTCTTCCTTGTGTCATCTCAGGATGTTTTTCCACGCTACTGTCACCTTTGGTTTTGTCAGGGATAAATATTAATCTATATCTATATTTCTGTAAAGATGCTTTGTAACAGTGTCTATTATTAATCATTAGTTTATGATTAAGTTCAATTTTAATATAACTTAATTGAATTTAATAAAGTGGTGGCACGATGGTGTGGTGGTTATCACTGACCTCGATCCCCGGGTCACCCTGGGTGCCTTTCTGTGCGGAGTTTGCATGTTCTCCCCGTGCATGCGTGGGTTTCCTCCGGGTGCTCCGGTTTCCTCCC
>JAQQZR010001903.1:0-10226 GCA_030068235.1 Notoglanidium macrostoma
ATATATATATATATATATATATTAATCATTTAAACTTCTACTTCCATAAGACTACATCATTGCAAAACAGTATGTTCTACTAAGTATGGTGCCAGTTCCACACAGCACCCAAGTTTACATATTCCACTATACCCAAGTAGCTACACTATATGACCAAAAGTATATGGGCACCAGAAAATCACACCTATATGAGCTTGTTGCACACCCAACTCCAAAACCATGTGCATAAACACAGAGTTGGCCCTACATTTGCAGCTATAGCAGCCTCGACTATTCTGGGAAGGCTTTCTACAAAATTATGAAGCATGTCTGAGGGACGTTCAGTCAAAATAGCATTTGTGAGGTCAGGTACTGATGATGGAGAACGAGTAGCATTATCTTAGATTTTGTCAAAAGAGTTTGGGAGATTAGCCTCACTTTAAAATTGAATTAAGCATTATTCTTATAGTTATTTAAACAAGACATTGTCAGATTGCATCTTCACAGAAATATTGTAAATCTAGCCCAAACCTTTTCCAGGATGACACTGCCCTTGTGCACAAAGCAAGCTCCATGAAGCTCCATAAAGTCATGGTTTGCCAAGGCAGGTGTGCAAGAACATGAGACAACTAAACTGAATGGGATGAACTGGAACACATATATGAGGTACATTAGTGTGTTGTTGGCCCCCCATTTGCAGCTATAGTAGCATCAGCTATTAAGGCTTTTTACAAGATTTTTAAGGGTGTCTGTGGGACTTTGTGCCCATGTTGGACAAGTAAGCTTGGCTCACAGAGTTAAAATTCATCTCAAAGGTGTTCAGTGCATTCAAGGTCAGGTCTCAGTGCAGGCCACTCGGGTTCCTCCATGCAGGAGTCGTGTGGCACCAGGGCACAGTCCTGCATATACTTGGTTTACACTATATGAACATCATATTAACATGTCCTCTAAAGCCATAATTCCCCATAATTACTGAGCTTTGCCGTATGTAAGTATTACATAAGTCATTTAATGATTAAGTGCAGCGTAAGTAGCATTATTCTAGATATTGTCTAAAGAGTTTGGGAGAAGATTAGCCTGGCATTTAAAATTGAATTAAATATTATTTTTGTAGCACTTTAAACAAGACAGTGCAGCTTTACAGAAATCTCAAAAACCTTTACCAGGATGACATTGTCCTTGTGTACAAAGCAAGCTCCATAATGTCATGGTTTGCCAAGCCAGGTGTGCAAGAACAAAGAGTTAACGCAAAGAGTCAATCAAACTGAATGGAATGAATCTGCATGCCATCACCTGATATGCAGGCCTTTGATTGAGGCCTTCCCTCAATTGCTCTTGTGAGCTGGATGGACACAAATCTCTATAGCCACATTATATATCTAACGGCAAACCTTTCCAAAAGAGTGGAGGCTGTTATAGGTGTTATAGCAGCAACAGGAAGACCAAGTGCATATTAATGCCAATGAATTTGGAATGGGATGTTCAGGGACAAGTGTCCCTATTGACCACATAGTGTAGCTGCAGAAAACTAAAGCCAAACATTACTGGGTGTGTTGAAAGAATGTACAGTATGAGCATATTGCGAATACAGGTCCTGGAATGAGCACAGGTCAGTTTTCATTATTGCAAAATCACACCAGGATTTATAGCCATATGTGTCATTAACAAATATCAACAGTGTCAATGGTGATTCATTCATTCAGTATCCAAGAATTCTGTTTTGTAAAGATTAAGTTTCAAACGATGATGAGTCTTCATATTTGAAAGGTAGTCTTCTTCTGAAACACTTAGGCGGTAGAAGAAGGAATAGAATCACATCGTGTTTCCAGGCTTCAGATCCTCTGTAATTCTAGCCAAGATAAAGCAGAAGATGAATGATGATTGAGAACAATAGGTGAAACAAGAACTGACTTCTGGGGAATTCCAGTAATAAGGCTGTGAGATAATAGTACCGAACCTCTCTATGCTATCTGACAGGACTAAAAATCTTGTTCATATAACAAAAAAATAAATAAAATCATGCCAAAGTCAGCAAGAGTGAAGATTAGAAACTGGTGATTCACCGGTCTGGAGGAAGGAGAACCACTTTGTGCACTTGGGCTTGATGACTGACAAATGCCAGAATGTCGGTAACCTTCTGTGCAAAGTTTATCATAAATTTACCAGAATAGAAGAAGGAGGAAAGGAGTGTGTAATCAGTGCTTGACGCACCATACAATTTGTAGGAGAGTTTCATTTTCTCAGTGTTCCCTTAGCTCTACAAAGGACATGACGGTGATGTAGAAATGTAAGACAAGATGGAAAAGTAAGATAAAGGATTTTGATGTTTCTTACGAATGTAACAATATCTGTAGGGAGAGGAGGAGTGACATCAATGATGCAAAGAAATCGACCAAGATGTCAAATTTGAATAGTCCGTGAAAACAAGAGCAAGAATGTTGGCAGCTTTATGGATTGGCTGGGACAGGATCTACAGTGGTGGATGACGGTAGTTTCTCTACCTAATGCCGCATGACAGTGGACCATTAGGGTGTGTCCCCTTTATTATTTGTGTCAAGTAATAAAAAGTGTGCATGCATAAAGCAAGAGTGTCTTTACAGTTGTCTTATTACTTGACCACCACTTATCAGTTACCTCATCAGCCATGCTTGGAGGAAACATATGAGGACATTGGGAAAGCTTGCAAAACTCTACAGGCAGTAACTGGACCTTGGAGTCAGACTCAGGACTCTAAAGCAAGATAAACCCATGATGGGCAAGGTAAACAATCCCACATGAAATATTATGTTTCTCAAAAAAACCCAAAGGTTATTTGGATCCAAAGGGATCCTATTGACATTTTTTGACAGTTTATTATGATAGTTGATGGTATAATAAAATATGACTTATATAATTATATAATAACATATATTAACAAATATGACCATAGTGTAAACAAGACATATGCTATCTGGATAACATAGAAATATGGCCATCTTAGAAAGAAAAATGTTCAAGGAAGATCTATCCAACCAATATAGGAGTAAAAGTCCACAGCTTTCTGTAGGTCCTCTGTCTCTCTGTGCCTAATAGTTTAAAAAAAAAAAAAAAACTCTAAAATAAACCCTTTTTTTTAGACTTTTTGCACAACTGGCCTCTGG
The DNA here is from genome assembly GCA_030068235.1 of Notoglanidium macrostoma. Taxonomy (NCBI): domain Eukaryota; kingdom Metazoa; phylum Chordata; class Actinopteri; order Siluriformes; family Auchenoglanididae; genus Notoglanidium; species Notoglanidium macrostoma. Next base: position 3,120 of record JAQQZR010001903.1, read on the forward strand.
AGCAGTGGAAGCATGCTCTTTTGAGGGATGAATCATGCTTCACTATCTGGTAGTCTGATCTGGGATTGGAAGATGCCAGCAGAATGCTACCTACAGGAATGCACAGTGTCACTGGTAAAGTTTGGTGGAGGAAGGAATAATTGTCTTTGGCTGTTTTTCAGGGTTTGGGCTAGGCCCCTTAATTCCAGTAAAAGGGTAACCTTAATACTGTTGACATTTTAGACAATGCTTATATGATTCCAACTTTCTGGCAACAGTTTGGGGAAGGCCTTTTCCTGTTCCAGCATGACTGTGCCCTGGTGCACAAAGCGATCTCCATATAGACATGGTTTGACAGGTCTGGTGTGGAGAAACTACCCTGTACTGAGCCCTGACCTCAACCTAATGAACACCACTGGCATGAATTGAAGCGTTGATTGCGAGAAAACTCTGCACAAAACACCTTAAGTTAAGATTTTCCTTAAAGTCTGAGATTCCTTAAAATAAAATTTGTTTGTATAAAACACAATTGAGTCATCTTCTTAAGGTTTCCCTAAAATGTTCACTTACGTATTTAAGGTTTTCTCCTTATGTTTGTCTGAAACTTATGGAATCCCTTAAAGTTCTGTTGCACAAAAGACCTTAGAACCAAAGTCAGGAAAACAACTTATGGTACCTCTATCTTAACTGCAATATCACTGAGTTTAGGTTGATAAATGAAGTAAATGAACGCATCCTGAGAAGTTTAATTAATTTTAATTAATGTTGCTGCAATTTCCTCCCACATTTGTTGTTAAATGTTTGCTGTTATTTGCGGATCTAATTAACTTTTTAATATACGCTATATTTTATTGCATTCCTCCAGAAGTATAATCTTTTCTTCCTCTGAGCAATGTGGATTTCTTGTCTTCTTTTCTTCCATTTTTATACTATAGGCGATAAACAAGTCAGGTGATAACAAGCAGACCAAAGTGCAAGCAAACAGTCTCCGTGGAAACTGTAGAATTTTACTGCTGTAAAATCTTTTTCAATGTAGTAAATCCCTTAAGGTTTTTCCTTAACTAAATTAAACTTTTTAAGGGATTCTGTTCAACACCCTTAAGTAAATCCCTCAGCTAAGGAGAAATTAAGCCTTAAGTGTTATGCTTAAGGGGAAAACTTAAGGCGTTATGTGCAACTGGTCCCAGACATGCAACAGTTTTACAGTTTAAAAAGCTAATTTGACGGAATAGGCACACTTTTGCACAGACACACTCCAAAATCTTATAGAAAGCCTTCCCAGGATAGAGGCGGCTGTTATCACCTTAAAGTGGAAGAGGGAGACAGCTCCTTTTTAATGCCTTTGTGTTTGGAATGGGACGTCCAACAAGCTCATATAGCTGTGATGGTCAGGTGTGCACATAATTCTGGTCACATGCATAATTGTAAGTAGTGAACAGAACACAAGGATGTATTAACTCTTAATATGGAAGCTCATGTCCATCAGTGAAGCCCTGCTTATCTGACCAGCCTTCCCAGGATGGAGGATGCACCAGACTCAGTAGCTTCTAAAAAGGAGTCTGGTTCAGCCTCTGTCAGCCAATTGACTGTAGAATTCACTTCCACTAGTCTGGAATATTTGTATTTAGCCTGCTTTCTTTCCATATTCCTGCATTTCTGCTGTTTTTTTCCCCACCATCCCAATTAGTTGAGAGTTCTCCATAGTGGCATCTAGTGAACTTTAGTCATCTAGTCTGTGCTACACCGTGTGCTTGTGTGCGTGCGTGTGCATGCGTGTGTGCGTGCGTCAGCTCCCTTCAATTCTCTCTTTGAGATCTACAAGATAATGTATCACCTCACACATTAAACCTAATTTCCATCAATCTAATGGGTTTGACTTAAAATTAGCTAGAAGATAAAATAAGCTTTCAACTTTTTATAATATATCTCTAGCAGACAGGAAGCACGCTTCAGATGAAAGCTGTTTATCAAATAGTCAGAATTATTTCTCTGAAATGTGGAAACTTTAAGTGATTAATAATCAATATGTTTTAATCAGTGCTGACACATGTAAGTAAATCTCACAGTGGACTGTGAAAAGGATTTTATATACAGAAACATTTTAAAAAACAAATCCAAACAAAACACTTTGTCCTTTCACCACCAGGTGTCAGCAACAAGCATTTTAAAGAAAAGCTTTGAGGAATACAATGAGCCGCCTTTATTTACAGCCTTCTTTATTTAAGCCAATGAACTGACTCATGCAATCATATATATATATACACACATACATAAAAATATACCTTAAGAAAAATGCAAAAGCTGTCGAAGTGGCTTATGAGTCACCCCATCAGCCTATTCATAAGGGTCAGTCGCCCAGGGACATACACTAACATAAACAAATGCCTGCTCTCTGATATCTGATTACACATCACTGAAACTATGAAATTTGATAACATACTTTCTAGGTCCTGTAGTGAGCTGTATGTGTTTTAGTGATATTTACACTTATTGACATTAACACATTGTTAAAGTAATAATTCCGTGTAGTATGAATGAAGAAACAACAAGTTTCATGTCCTTCTGCCCTTTTCTAGTTACAGCTGCTCCCCCTGAGCACAGACTGTAATCAAACAGTGATTGCATTTCAGTGTGTCACAAATAAAAGGGAATGCAGAGCAACGGGGAATTGCAGTTTATTCCTGACAGAAATAAAGTAAGTCTTTAATTCTTAGAGGTAGCTTATCAGAAGAGAAATGCTTTTGCTTTTGAATGTGGAATGTTTAGGGGTATGTCACTACTGAAAAGCCATACTGTGTGTGTATTGTATTTCACTGTGCGATTCTGTTTGTGAAATGCAATGCAGCAGTGTGGTTGCTTTTAATGCTGGATAAAATCATTTCTGACGCACATTCAGCATTTAATTCTTCAAAAGCAATCCCCTGCTGCTTGTTTTTCATTGAAGTGCTAAAGAAAGATAAGCACAGGTCATTGAGGGTTTGCTATTTTGGTGTAGCGCATTGTCCTTGCGTCACAAATGGAAAGAAATACTGCTTGTGTATTGCATCCCCCCCCCCCCGTGTGATTGCTTTTTTATCTAGTTTGGAATCTTCTCCATAATTCGCAACAAACATCACTCCTTTAAATAGCCTGGACATTTACAGGCTTTGGGACATGTGCCTGCTCTAGTGAGTGATGGCACTGAGCCATTCTTTCATGTGCATTTCTCTCTTATCTTCTTATTTAGCCACTTTGCTGATTGCCTGATTCTCTTCTTGTTTACTGATTACAATTTTTGCTCTGCTCCCAGACTCCTAGTCATACCCAATGAAAATGAGAACGTGACCAGAGACTCTTTCTAGTCATGTGGACAACCTGATGCCAGATGTGGCTCAGCTAAAATCACTGATCCTGGACCTGAAGCCTGCAGCCTTCATTTTCACCATTATAGCCTGAGTGTCCACTCTCCCTCTCTACACTAATTCCTTAGCCACTTCTGCGAGACATTCCAGTCTAACAGTGAACCATCAACTTATACAAAATATTCAACACCAGCTTCATTTACTATATACTTTACTATATCAGAGCTTTTTTTATTATTATTATTTCAGATAATGTGCAGTTCTCTGGACTGCAATTCATCTTTGCACTGTGGGATGTGAAGTTTGTGCATTTGCATTTTACATAATATAAATGAAAGGTTCAAAAAACCTTGCATATAAACAGTTTTATAAATCTGATTGTCTGTACTGTCTAAGCTTTTTGTGTAGGCTGCATTTGTAAAATCTACAAAAGCCTTTATATATATATATATATATAGAGAGAGAGAGAGAGAGAGAGAGACAGAGAGAGACAGACAGACAGAGCTATAACTAGCTAGAACATCTATAGCTATATATTATTTAGAAATCTTGTGGTTTTAACTAGATCATAGACAATTATTTGTAAACCTAGCTGCAAATGTCATATATATTTATAAGATTTCTAAATAATCTTTAGCAGATGTTTTTTTATATTTAATTGGCTCATTTAGTGCTCTTGGTAACAAGAAACAATTGCAAGATGTTGCTGCTATAACACTATGTATAAAGTTGTTCAAATGTTTTGTGCTTATTTTCAGTGATGGACAGGAGGCCATAATGACAATGTAGACTTCTCTTGGAAGCTGATCTCAAATGGTGGCTTGGAGTGCTTCTGTAAATCATCTAGCACCATTTGAAATCAGTGTTCTTGGGGTAGGAGAAACATCTTCCTGTTTGCAGAATTCTACACTTCCCAGCTTTTATGTAAATTCACATATAAAGGTTCAAATATAAATTCAGCATAGCGTAAATCCAGACCTACTTAGAGTCCTTTGGTGTTTTTATGAATGTTTTATGTTACTGCAAAGGACAGAAATGTAAAGTGCTAGAAATTTACATCATTAAGTAAAGTAAACACTTAAAGATGATACATGGACCCTTATGCTGTCTACCATTTTTTTTTCAAGAGATGTTTAAAGTGAAGTGGTAGGTGATAGAACATTTAGTCATGTCATAAATCAAATCAGTCAATAAAAGGTAAGAAAAAAAGGATGTTTTATTGTTTAGATGCTGCTTGTCAGGAATTTATTTATTGTTTTACAAACTATTTGTACTAGTTATCAGATACAGATAGGTCAATTGCACATACACATTATATAAACATGCATAAAACATAAATGTCAGTCATATTTCCTATATTTCGTATGTCCTCTTATGATTGCAAGTAATTGAGTCTCCCAAAATTTATTAATTTATGTCATTTTGGCAGACGCCCGTATCCAGGGCGACTTACATATATCTCATTTATACAATTGAGCAGTTGAGGGCTAAGGGCCTTGCTCAAGGGCCCATCAGCGATAGCTTGGCAGTGCTGGGATTTGAACTCACAACCTTCCGATCACAAGTCCAACGTCTTAACTACTGCGCTACCACTGCCCAGTAAGCCATTTTCAAAATTATGCAAAATGGCTTAATGTGCTTATTTATTTAATCAGAGCATACAGTATTAGTGTATTAGAGCAATAAGTCACCATTACCTACCTAATCATATATTAAGGACAGCTATAAGTCACCTCCAAGTATTTGGAAACACCCAAACAAGGATCAGAGAAAACATCAGTCGACGCGCTTAGCTTGCAAGACGTCTTCCCGTTGCACCTGCATTCAACAAGCATCAAAGGCTTCAATCATTTCCTACAAATGTGACTGAATGTTCTATCTATTTCCTGTCATTTGAAGAGGTTTGATTACCTGGAGCATATGTTATAGGTCTGGGGGTAGAAACAGTCAGATGTATTTACTAATACAGAAATGCAGGTTAGGCGATCCCTCCGTCCATAGTTGGCATGATGGATGAATATCAGTCCACTGTCTTTTGTACAGAACACATTCTGTATTACCATGTAGTAATAATAATAATAATAATAATAATAATAATAATATGTGAGATAACTGAAAACTTGCTGAAAATGCTTGGTTGTAAGTTATAACCAGATGTTTATTTGCTGTCTATCACTGTGACATGTGATCCTGGCATTGTAAATATCGCTGAGTTGATGATTAAGGTGAATAACAGAGGAAAGGAAGGAAGTATAAAATGATCTATACATACCGCAGATTATTTCACCTTCCTGATTTTCACAGATTACTGTCCTCTCTGAAATTATATAAGGAGAAAAAATCTTTTGTAAAATCTCTTTTTACAAAAAAGAAACAAAACAAAAAAACGGCATTTGATGAAACTTGAAACTAAAGTGGTGTCTACAAATATAAAATAAATAAATTTAGAAGTGATTGTATCCAGCTCCTGACTCACTGAGTTTAGCACAGGAACAGAACAGCCCTGATGTCCTTCACATCTGTCAGACAAACATAAAACTAAATTTAAAAAAAGTTGGATAACATTTCACTGAATTATCCTATCATTCTGTAATCATTTTCACAAAGTATCTTAAGGCTGAAGTAGCTGCTAGATATGATATCAAGTGTACATCACCCAATATTTATTTATGAAACACTTTATCATCAGTAGAAACGGGGTCAATCCCACCATTTCTCAACTTTTGAATTCCAGGTTTTTTTGTCATGTATACATCTTAAGAACTATCTCTAATCTAGGACACTGTAATGCCACCTAGGTAAAAACTCCACCTCTCAGTAATTCCTCACCGGGCCGATGTGATGCTGTGAGATGTTTGTTGAAAGCAGAAAACATTTGAAATCAGATCTGAAGGTTGCCCTATGGCGCAAGTTGTTTTGTCCATGTGTCCATAATTAGCACTGACAATTGTCATGTACCCCGACTCTGTTGAAGAAGAGCAGGTAGATTTTGCATGTGGAATTAATGCGAATAATTGCTATTAAATAATATTACTGAATAAAATTAAAACAGAAAAGAAGAGCAGTGTTTCCCTCACATGTTTGAGTTCTTTTTATTTTTAAGTCTGGGGCTGCCTGGCAACCTGTCCAAATGGAATTTTAGTTGTAGGACATTTGCAATTGTGCATGAAAGAACAGTAAATATCTTTTATCGAAAAGATTTTTCGGAAAGTAGGAACTGTTGCTTACCAAGCACCAGCAACAAGAGCACTACAAAACAAAAGACATGTTGCATGTGACTCACAGATTATTGTACAGGAAACTGACTTCATGCTACAGTAAGCAGAGATTTCTTAATACTAATTGAAATTATACTCACAGGTCATTTGTGTCAGCATGCTGAGAGCATTAATGAATAGGTGACAGTAAACTGCGGTTTTATAGTAAAGCCCTGGAATTTATCTTGAAAATCAGATACCACTTTGCTCTTAAAAATTAACCAAGATAAGGAAGATGCACTTAAATTGATAATCTACTATGTAGGGAAAAACATCTCAGACCTTGGCTTCACATGTTGACCCAATTACCTCATGGATCGGTTATAAATGCAGCCATGGATACGGTATAGTTTTTCTTACATTGTTGTAAAATTGTAAATTTCATACTACACATTCCTAATGATCATGCGCAGGATTGTTGATTGTGTTAATTGAAGTTGAGGCTAAGGTGCTTCAGCATTGTGTGTGTGTGTGTGTGTGTGTGTGTGTGTGTGTGTGTGTGTGTGTGTGTGTGTGTGTGTGTGTGTGTG
>JAQQZR010001904.1:0-10222 GCA_030068235.1 Notoglanidium macrostoma
CCTAGGTGCTTGAAGTTATACACCTGTGGCCATGGAAGTGATTGGAACACCTGAATTTAATTATTTTGATGGGTGAGTGAATACTTTTGGCAATATACAGTAGTATATATATATATGTGTATATATATATATATATATATATATATATATATATACACTGTGTATATATTGTGTGTATATATATAAAATCAAAAGAATAATATAATATACAGTCAAACGTTTGGACACACCTTCTAATTAAATGGTTTTTCTTTATTTTTATTCTATAAAAGATAATTTATTTCTTAAAGTAATGATGGGCTGTCATGGGCTGTCATGCCCTAACCCTACTTTGAAGAATCTAAAATATGAAACCTTTTTTGTTAACATGTCCATTATTTTTTTTAACACTTTTTTGTTTACCACATAGTTCCATATGTTTATTTCAGAATTTTTCATAAAATACCACTTTATAGCATTTAAAAAGAGCTCTTCAGTAACTTTCAAACAACACCGAAGGCTGTGGAAATCAAGCTCTTCAGCCAACTTTGGAGCTCTGTTTCTTCCACAGAGCTCTTAATGTTTTAGTAATTTGTGGGAAAGTTTATAAAGGTATTTTTATTTAGATAATGTGAACTTGTACATTTTGTCTACAATTTTAAACTTACAGAGCAAATCTTTATTTACTTTTAAAATTGATATTGTTTTGCATTGTTTATCTTTCAGAACTAAAAATTAGTCTTTTCAGTCATCTTTCTTTATTTAAATTTAATTCAAAATATTCTGAAAATTAGTCAAATAGAAATTGTGAGGCCAGTGATGAATTGAAGAATTGAATCTATTCATGAACAGATATATATATATCATTACACCCTATAGACTAGTCAACCAGTCCTGGCACAAATGCAATTTTCAATATACATTTTTAAGATCTTCTTTATACACTTTTTATTTCTTCTACACTGTGGCTCTACAAGGGGCTTAAAGGTTTATTTCTTTGTGTAATTGTCTTTTAAATAAATTTTTCTTTTCTGTGAATTTCAATTGGGTAATTGTCTGTGTAATTGCTCACAGACTAGAGTTCAGACTCAGAAATCCTCAGTATGGATGACCAACTATTTGACATGTGTGGTATCTGGGTAGGTGTGAAATGTGGATTAGTTTTAGTTTTCACTATAAAAATCAATCTTTATCTCTCCCTCTTGATTTTTCTTTTTCACAGGTTCTCCTTTAGAAGAAAATGACAACATCACCTAACTTGCCTCTGAGGATCAGAACCATATTTTGAAAGACCCTGGCATCTGTGTACTCAATGTGTCCTAATCAATTTGACAATATGTTGTACTATTTAAAAATCTTCCTGTTTTATGGCAAAAATTTCTTTTTTAAAAGCAATTTGTTCATCTAAAAAGCTAGTTACTGTTTAGTTCCTACATTCTTACTACAAGAAGTTCATCACTTAGTGTTTGCAAAAAGTGGTTTGAAAAAAGTCACCTGTTGTCTGGAGAACAGAAATTCCCGATCACCCCGAATGGTGACTGGGAACTAAGGGTGCTAATGTCACTGGGAAGGATGTTATTCTCTGTCTTTTCTCTTAATCGCAGTGAAACTAAGTATTTGTGTTCTGCTGCCCTGAAACACAGCATGAGCAGCAGTTGGGAAAAGATGTGGTTGGAGATTTCACCCTTCCCAGCTGGTAACTGTTGTTTGATAGAAGAAAGTTGGCTGGTGATTGGGAATTGAGAGGGGTCCGAATTGGGCAAAAATGGATAGAAAGTTTGGAAGAATGATCCCCACAGGATACTCAAAATCTAATACTTTCTTGTACAGTCTTTTTCTAATTATACATAGTTTGTTGTATCATTATTAAATGAAAAATTTTATCTCTTGAAATTGAAGGTTTTTTTTATATGTAACTATGATCTGCTTTCATTAACAAAGCCAATGTTTGAAAATATTATTAAAATAAAAAAATGCAAAAAAAAAACCAAAACAAAGTGTTTTTAATGTTTTTCTTTAAATATGTTTCAATAGTTATTATTATAGAATGATGACATAAAGTCCCCTCCAATAGTATGTGAGTTTAAATTTACAACCATAATAGCTCAATCCTCCATTATTAACCTCTGTACAGTAACTGCAAAAAGCTTGTAAAATACAATAAAATACAATGTCATGTGTTATCTTAGATGTCATGTAACATCTCAGAATCTCATCTCATGAGTCTCTCAGTACCATTAACTAAACAATTGATCAGCCAGCAAGGTATTACACTTGCTATTTAGTCTCATTAAAAATGGAAATCTATCTTTTATACAGGAGTAGAGTTTGATCAGAAAGAGTGAAGTTTTGCTTGCTTTCAAACTGTTACATTTTTTTAGATACAGTCCCCCCAAAAGTGTAACAGCAAGGCCTATTAATTTGTTTTTGCTGTGCAATGAAGACATTTGTGTGTGAGATGAATATGAGAAGAGAGAATTGAGTTTCAGCTTTTATTCCCTGTATTTACATTAATTATATTTAACAACAGAACAAAACACATTTTGTATCAAACCACAGAGTTTTTCAAGTGCAGTAAAGAATTGGAACATGACAAGTGACAAGTGTTTCTTGTTTTTTTACTCCATTTAAGAAAGTCAAATGCTGATTCCATACAAGCAAATAAGATTCTTTACAGTTATGCAGGTTTGCTATCATCAACTCAAAAGACACATTCTCGTCATAAGCCAGACCTACTCCCCATACTTTGGTCTGACTGGGCTTTTCAAGTTCAAGTCAAGTTAAGTGGCTTTTATTGTAATTTCAACCAGATACGGATGCTACAGTACATAGTGAAATGAGACAACATTTCTCCAGGACCAAGGTGCTACATACAAGACAACAATCCTAGCTCCTGAAATAAACCCTGTTAGGGCTAGAGCAAATGCACGTTTGGACAGCTTAGGTAAACATGACCTATCCCCCAAAAGGGAAAGTTGAACTGATTCAGGCACCAGTGTATTGAGCTATTCCTGTATTGTTTTGATTATCTCTTTTTCCAAAGGGTAGAACAATAGGGCAGGCCTACATTGCATGGATAAAGGTACCTTCAAGCCTTTTACGGTCCCAGCACAAATTATCTTCCAGTAAACCCATTTTATGAAGATGGACAGGTATAAAGTAGTAGCAATGAAGTATGATATAATGTGTCAATTTTCCTTGAGCTTCTCTTATAAACGAGCCTGTGCTGGAAATGATCTTTTCCCAAGGGTCCTTATCAGTGTTCAAATTTAAATCCCTCTGCTATGTAAGCCTTGGATTTCACAGTTTTCACACCATGTATTGGTGACCATTCTATAAAAGGCAGAAATCAGAATCAAATTTTCTTTTACCAACAGTTGCTTAACTACACTTCCCAAACTACTTCTATAGTTTGTAGATATCTCCAGTAATCTGCCTTATATTTTAGATTGGACTGTGTACTGACTTCCAGAAAAGACTTGAGTGAGTTATCAGTAGGCAGATCAGCCAAATTCCAGATACCCCTCAATGACCAGAAATGCCAAAGAATACTTTTTTCTTGGGTCATTCCAGGGTGAAGAATATACCTGTTTATACAGTGAGATATTCAATAATTTGTAGTGTTTACTCCATACGTTCTTTGAGTGATGCAAAATTGGATTCATCTTTTTACCTCCAGAATTACCCAATAATGGGGTTTGTTGCAATAGTACCTCAGTTGGAGAATATGGAGCAGTGAGTTCCTGCTCTATTCCCAACCATCCCAAGTGATAATGCTCATTGATCCAGTGCTTTGCGAATTTGGCCAACCCAAAGGCAATGCTGTAAAGCTCTACATTAGGTAGGAAGAGCCTACCATTTCTTCTTGTATTATAAAGCTATCGTAAATTCATCCTTGGCTTCTTCCCATTCTATAAATAATTATTTATAATTTGATTGTATTGCTTGAAAAGTTCCTTAGCTTTTGTTATTTGTAATGTTATGAATAGGTAGTTGAACTGTGCTTTCCCTTGTAGCCCATCCACTACCTGATAGAAAAAATTCTATCAGTTGTGATACAGTACAACGGAAGATAGAAAGAAGTAGCAACCAGTGCATTGAACCTCCAACATACTGATCTGGGACAAGGCAGACAGGCAGCCATCATTTGGTTAAGTAAGGGAGGCTAAGCGTAAATCAAGTTCTGACATTAGATATTAAAGACAGACCTGACATGTCTTCTTCAAAATCAATGGTTAAATATGAACAAATGAAAATTCATTGAAAGCCTATATTTTACTTACCCCGAATTAAAAATTTGGATCAAAATGACTTAAGGTCAGTCATATAAACATAAAATCTTTTCACATACACTTACAAGCAGAACTGTAATTCATGTAATTTATACCTGTAATTCATGCAATTACACAATAATGATGTGTGATTTGAGATGTTTTTCTGCTGCTCACGGTTATAATGACCGGTAATTTGAGTAGTTACTGTAGCTATCCTGTTATCTTAAACCAGACTAGCCATTCTCCTCAGACCTCTATCATTAACAAGATGTTTCTGCCTGTAGACTCACTAGGAAGGATTTTTTTTTTGCCACATTCTGTGTAAAGACTAGAAACTGAGACAAATCCCAGGAGATCAGGTACAATATAGGTTATCCAGTTTGCATACCGCCCAAATCGCTCAGTCAATGATGCCATATCGACAGTACGTCACCTAACCCTGGCTCATCTTGAAAATAAAAACAGTTATGTGTGCACGCTCTTCATTGATTTCAGCTCTGCTTTTAATACTGTTGTTCCACAGCAGTTGATAAAGAAACTGGGTCCACTAGGTATCAACATCTCATTGTGTAACTGGATATTAGACTTTCTCACAAACAGACCTCAGACAGTACGGGTTGGAAAGAACATCTCTGAGACATCTATTGTAAACATCCGGGTTCCTCAGGGCTGTGTTTTAAGCCCGTTCTTGTTCACCTTGATGACTCATGACTGCTGTGCCTAGTTCAACACAAACCACATCATCAAGTTCGCAGACGACACAACAGTTGTGGGTCTCATCAGTAACAACGATGACTTGGCCAACAGAGAAGAGGTGAATCAACTCGCTGTCTGGTGTGACACCAATAACCTGTTTCTGAATGTCAACAATACGAAGGAGATCACTGTTAACTTCAGGAGAAAGCACAAAAGACACACTCCACTCACAAACCATGGAAACACTGTGGAGTCAGTGAGTAGCACCAAGTTCCTGGGAGTGAACATCACTGATGACCTGACATGGACTACCAACACCACCTCACTTGTTAAAAGGACACATCAGCGACTCCACTTCCTTCGTTGGCTAAAGAGAGCAAACCTCCCCCCGCATGTCCTCACAACATTTTATAAGAGTGCCATTGAGAGCATCCTGACCAGCAATGTCTCAGTCTGATATGGCAGCTGTAATGCCTCTGACCAGAAGTGCCTCCATAGGGTAGTGAGGACAGCAGAGAAAATTATCAGGATCCCCCCTCCCATCTATTCACGAGATATATCAATCTCCATGCCTCAGCAAAGCGGTCAGGATTGTCAAGGACCCATCACATCCAGCCTACAGATTGTTCAACATGCTACCATCCGGCAAAAGCTACCGCAGTATGGGATGTAGGACTGCTCGCCTGAGCAAGAGCTTCTTCCCCCGGGCCATTAGGCTTCTTAACTCTCTTTAATAAATGCACTTCAAATTCTTAATCTGCTTTCTCCTCTCCCTCTCACTCTCTCTCACACACACACACACACACACACACACACACAAACAGTGTGAACATCTCCATGACACACACTAAAACATATCTTCTTATTTACTATACTCTGTGGCTATCACCTATTTTGATTGCAGAATAATTAGTTACCGCTTATCACTTGTTCACTTTACCTCACCAGTGTTACTGAGTGACCTAGTTACATTATATTTAAGTAATTTACACTTACATTTTGTGCAACAATACAGCAAATGTGAGACACTGCAATATTTAACTCTGTGCAATATCTAACTCTGTGCAATATTTGACTCTGTTCAAAACAGTAGTACTGTACTGTATTGTGTGTAGTCTGTAGTATGTGCTTATGTTCTGTATGTCATGTATGTTATGTCTAGTATGTCCTTGTGTTTTTGTACATTGAGCCAGGAGAAACGCAATTTCGTTCTACTATGCAGTCTTGAATTGTATTGTCTGAATGACAATAAAGTTCACATTGGCTTTGACCTTGACTTTGATACAATCAGCCAGTCATGTTAAAATGTGATCTGAGTGACCATGACCATGGACGCATGGTTTGACAAGTGTCAGACTGGTTTGAGTATTTCAGAAAAATGCAGTTATCCTGGAACTTCATGTACAGCTGTACCTAGACTTTACACAGAATGGCATGAAAAACAAAAAAAAAATTAAAACGACCAGGCAGCATTTTTCAATGTTTGTCAGTTTCAGTGAGCCTGTGCCCAATGTAGAATAGCCCACTCTCACTCACACTATGTGTATGCCAGAGAACAACTGTTTGTGACCCCACATCTAGGCCAAAGGAAATTGGCTGACTATGGTAAAAATCCATGGAAATTTTATGCCATCACAAAAGAAGAATCTATGGTATAAATTGTTCTTTATTCATCCAGCTGGAACACAACACATTGTAGGGAAAAAAACCCATCCTGAACCAAAACATAAAACCAAAAATAAAGAAATTGTGACTTGATTTACACACATAAATCAGATAAAGCATGATAATACAATATTCTATAAGAATTCATCAAAATCTTACTTGCACTTAAATGATAAGAAAAATTTTATATTTTAAAATAGATTTTAAGATGTTACAATAATAACCCTGTCTAATAACCTGCAGACCAACTGCACTAAATTGTTACATAAAAATTTAAATACCTTCAAAATAGCCTGGAAAAACATACTGAAGCTTACAAGCTTATAAGCTGCTTTGAGACAATGTCTGTTGTTAAAAGCGCTATACAATTAAAATTTAATTGAATTGAATTGAACAAGCCTTACAGCTCAGAAATCAATGGCATAAATAGGAATGGTGATTACAGAATTTAAAATACACTGCAATTGCCTGGCAACAAAGAACTCAATTTACATGACTAAAGCATTCTTTCTCACAGATTTCTATTTGAGGTAGGGAAAACTGATGAAATATGAGGTCAGAACTTGAGCCAAGGATGAGCAGCAACGGATTCTTTACTGTGGCCATAGTCATGGCCATAGTCATACTTGGCTATGGCCATGGCTAAGTCATACTTAGTCACAGCTATGGCCATACTTCGCCATTGTCAGAAAGCAGTAGTTCTTCTGCTTTAATATCTCTGGTTGCCACCAAAATAAGATGAGGTACACCATTAATGTTATGCAGTCTTGTCTGACAGTTTCCTTTTTTGCTGTGGTTAATCAACTTCCCCAGATGGTCGGTTTCTTTAGTGGCATCCACACTGGTAAAGAAAATTTCAAAATCAAAATTGACCCCAACCATTTTTTTAGGTCTGATATTGGCTTCATATTGGCGGCATGGTGGTGCAGTGGGTAGCACTGTCGCCTCACTGCAAGAAGTTCCTGGGTTCGATCCTCGGGTCACCCAGGGTGTCTTTCTGTGCGGAGTTCTCCCTGTGCATTGCATGGGTTTCCTCCTCTGGTTTCTTCCCACAGTTCAAAGACATGCAGATTAGGTCAACTGGCTACTCTAAATTGCCCATAGGTGTGTGTGTGGTTGCGTGTGTGGTTGTTTGTCTGTGTTGGATCTGTGGTGGACTGCGACCTAAAGTGACAAGTCGAGATGACAGAAGCCTGAAAATTTCTGTTCTGAAAGAATTGTAAGAAGCCTCTCATAAGATTAGCACAGGAATTCAGAAATGCTTATTGACGAACAGTACAAGATGGCTCAAGGAAGCTGGTTTTTCATCAAAAAGGTGTGCAAGGAAATCATTGCTAACCACAAAGAATGCTGCAGACAGACTCAAATTTTTGGCACTTTATGGTCACCATGATTCTCACTGGTTTCAGCGTGTTCTCTGGAGTGATGAGTCATATTTTGAGCTGTGTGAGAAATTCAACACAGAATGCTTGTCCACCACTGTGAAACATGGTGGAAGTGGTAAAATGGTATGGGGGGTCTTTTCTGCATCTGATATTGGTGACCTGGTGCCATGTGAAAAGTCAATTAATGCAAAGGAGTACCAAAAGATATTACAGGAAGTGTTCCTTCCAAGCTTAAACAAGTTGTGTAGTAGAAATGACAGACAAGAGGTCATTTTGCAATAAGATAATGCACCAGCACACACACCAAAAACAACAAAGTCACTGTTGGAGTTTCATTCACTGACAGTGATGTTTTGGCCTGGTCAGTCACCAGATCTTAACTCCATAGACAATATATAGGTGCATATTAAGGCCAAACTTGTTGGCAAAATATTTAGGAGCAATGACCAGCTGTGGGAAGAAGTCAAACATGAATGGAACAGTATTGATGCAGCACACTGCAAAAGACTGCCATATAGCTTGACCAAAAGACTGAGTTTTCTTAAGGAAAACAAGGGAAAAGTCATTCCATACTAAAATGTGCACTAGATTTACACAGAATTGTGTTACACAGTTGCTTCCTGCTTACACTGTTGTGAAATAAAAAAGTACATATACAAACTGTGGTAAACTCTGTTTGCCTCATTATTTTTGCCCAGCAGTGTATCTCGTGGTAAATATCGTTCTATATCAGGAAAATTTCCAGCCATAATTTAAATCAAAACTAACCTTATTATAGCTTAACAACAGCCCTATTGAACAACAGTAGTAATCAATATTATGTCAGCAACCGCTCAACTAAGTAAAGAGAAACAACAGTCCGTCATTAAATTAAGACATGAAGTTTCAACTTTTGACTGGCTGCTTTATGTCTCAGGGCACCATCATGTATGTGTTACCTCTTGGCTCTCCTTTTTAGTTATGCTAGCCTTGCTGTAGAACCTGTTTGCACTCAACACATGATATTCTATTCTTAATCATTACAGGATGATGAGAATACCTAACAATCTGTGTTTCTCTCTCTCGCTCTCTGGTGAGCTAAACATGCTACCTCTGAGATACTAGTGATCCTGACCCCTTCTGCTCACCAGACTGGCCTGATCCATCCTAATGATACATCCTTCTGGTTGAAGTTCTCATCACATGGAAACTACTTGCTCCTGCTGAGGATGGCCCCATATGAACAGCCTAACATACACTTAGAAACTGTGAAGATGGCTTTGATAAGCCTACACATTTATTATGACAACTTTGATATGATGAGCTACTGAACCAGACTCAAAAAGGATCCCATCCTCATTTGGGTCACACTGTATAGTGCAATCACAACTAACACACTTTAATACTAGGGTCAAGTTTAGAGTGCAAGACTGTTCGTGGTGATTCGCGTCCTATTCCATTGTAGCAGAATCGGTCATGTCCAGCAGTCCAAAGGCATCATCACAGTTCTAGGTGTATGCTGAGGAAGTTTATATAGTGCCATATTTAACAGGAGCAAGTGGTTTCCAAGTGATGACTCCATCCAGGGGTAGGACACGGGGATGGGTCAGGCAGGTCTGAAAAGCAGAAGGGGTCAGGATCACTGGATTCTCAGGAGTAGCATGTGCAGCTCGACAGAGAGACAGAGAGGGAGGGAGAGAGAAGAGAAAAAGCAAATTGTTATGTATGGTCATGGTCACCTAACGGTAAGGAACAGAGTATATCGTGTGCTGAGTGCAAGCAGGGTTGGCTATGACAGCATAAGAGAGCCAGCAGGTAACACAGACATGAGGGCACCCTGGGACATAGACTAACAACTAACTTGAGTGAACATGCGAGAGTGGGTGCCGACAGCATCCAAAGATCCCAGTTTACCATACCATTCTATGCCTGAGAATCCCCCAGATCTGCTCCTTTACCCAGTAGAAGGTTATTAACAAAAGGATTGGCTAAACATATATGTTTTCAGCCTAGATTTAAACATCGAGACTGTGTCTGAGTCTCGAACACTAATTGGAAGGCTGTTCCATAATTGAGGGCCTTTGTAAGAGAAAGCTCTTCCCCCTGCTGTAGCCTTCACTATTCGAGGAACTAACAAATAGCCTGCACCTTTTGATCTAAGTAGGCATGGAGGGTCATAAAGGACCAGAAGTTCACTCAGGTACTGAGGTGCGAGACCATTCAGTGCTTTATAGGTCAGCAGTA
>JAQQZR010001905.1:0-10222 GCA_030068235.1 Notoglanidium macrostoma
GTCTGTCTGTCTCCCTATATATAAAAAATATCAATACACCTGAACATCGTGATATATTTAGTGATATGGTATCAATCCTCAAAAATCCTCTACCGGTTTTTATTAGTAGTTCACCTGCAGATTCGTGGCAGACAGCGGTTCATTTCAAGTCAAAACCTCCGACCACTAGGAACAGTGTTTAATCTATTTTTAGCCTTTTGACTCTTCCACTAGGCATAAACTGGGACAGGAAGCAGCGTAAGGGGACACAACTAATGTTAGCTTCAGCAAAACAGTTCTTTATACTGACCGTTTAAAAATTTTAAATTAGCAATTTTTCACCTTCCGGTATCTAAAGTATTGCAATATATTAAATCGTATATAAATATAACTATCGTATCACCATACTCCAACACAGCCTGAGAGTTTTCTTTATTAAACATCTGTATTAAAAAAAAGTTTAACCTGCCTGCTTCTTCAAAATAATAAAAAAAATCCAACACGAAGTTATTATTTAGTAGCGCACTATTTAGCCGTTAATTAAACTCTACTTTATAACAATGTCTGTGAATTCAGGAATTATATTCCAGCTCCAATCTCCAGTTGTTACCACGGATTTAAAAACATCATAAATTTCAGTTTTCCAGCAGCTGCTGAAAGAAACAGGTCACGGCTGCAGCTTCAAATCCGGTGCCAGCTGCAGAGTCAGCTCCGAGCACACTCACATCACTCACAGATATCAGGCTACACACACACACACACACACTTCTCATATTACAATTAACACGTGAACGTGTGCCAGAGTATCAGGGAGGCATTTCTCATAAGGTATTTTCAGACAAAAGGCATGACCTCAGCATGCAGCCCTCAGTCTGATACACAGGATGTGGATCTGAAAAGTGAAATGAGAACAGGAAGTGTTGAGAATGAGAGAAAACATCACACTTTTTTTCCACTTTGTGCTGCACTGAAATGTGCAATACTCCAACATGCTGCTCAGGACGCACTTCTGCAAATGGTCATGAAGTGATTCTCATCAGGAATGTTGTGAAATTTCCAAAAGCTACAGAATTTGATTCGATCTTGACTGAAACTGGCTTGGAAGAAATCTGAAATTTTCCCCATTTTACCCCAGATCACATTTTTCCCGCCACTCTGGGCGTTTAGAACGGCTCACAGTTCTCATCACTCCCCCAAACCCTTCCTGTGCACTTTATAATGTTTGTACCGATTCTCTGCAGTGTCTGATGTTAAATACCAGTATTTACGCTGTAGAACCTACAGCTACTGCACTACTGAAGGTTCCCTGGGTTTCCATGTAGTTAGCGGTTTTCTTTCATTAAAAGCTGCTTTGCATCGTTTCAGCCGTCATAAGACACAGGAAAATAAATGACAGGGTGGTGTGATGCAACACCACTGATTATTTTCTCCTTACACCATGTCCTGCAGTTCTCCAACATCACAGAAATTTACCAAGATCTGCATTTATTTATTAATTAAGAACGACACCTCATACTTTTGTATTAAGGGTGTAACTATGTAAATATTTGAGGATTGTGGGAATGTGCGATTCACATTGTAGGAGCCAGAACTCTATTACGTATGCTACAACCATTAAAAAGAGCTCTTCGGTAGCTTTGAAACGACACTGGTGCAAACCGCTTAGCTGATCCGCAGTGCCCGAGACGGAGAGTGCGGAAGACGGTCATTTTAGCCGACCTTGGAGCTCTACTATGGTTAAAATAAGGCTTTAGGTGCGGATACGGTACTCACTACGATCACTTTCTCCGGGTCAGAGACTCTCGCTGTGCCTCAATGCACATTCCTCTGCACTTACAAGATTTTGAGTGTATAAGTGTGTTCACATGGACAATTCTGGCAACATGTAGTGCACTTGGAGTTCCCAGACTGGCGAACTCATAACAGTCAATAAGGCGAGTGTGAAAACGCTGAACACTAATCACCCCCCATGGTCGCCATCTTAGGTACATAGCGGAAGCGAAGGGACCACCAACCTATTATCAAACTTGTTAAAACAGCAGCTGAGGATGCTGTAGTTGTTGGAACTGTTGAGAACACCGCACCAGGTAGAAGTAAGTTATAAACATCAAATGTACTGCCTGGAAGGGAACTGCCCCGATAGGGAACTGCCCCGATAGGGAACTAAGAGAAGTAGCTGGATTGAGACAGAATTTGCTTCTTCAGTCACATTTTTAGGAGAATTCAGAAATGTTTTATTTACTCTTAAGACACGGTGAATCTGTGGTACATTTGCTTACAATATTAAATCTGTTAGCAGCATTTTTAAACATTTATTTAGGGTCATACAGAAAAAGACACACATTGGTTTGTATGGTCTCTGACTAGGAGAAAGAAGAAAAAAAAAAACGCTCCTTAACTGGGAATTCCTCAGGAAATTGGGACGGTCTTCTCAACTCCAAGATCAGAAAGCGATGTTAAAGGAGCACGGCTGCTCACAGCATCAACAGTAACCAAAGCAAAAACATATATAAATAAATAAAAGTATTAGCTTTAGACCAACCAACAGAGATATAACTCAGTGTTATAGATTTAACACTGATTCTTCATTTCACTGTTTTAAGCAGCAGCACTCATCACAGTTAACCTGTTGCTTAAAAAAAAAATTTAAATAAATAATAATAAAAAAGAACTTTTCCACCACAGTTATGGAAAGCCGTCATTCCAAACGTCCCAGTTTCCTGAGGTGAGTCAACTGTGCCATTAGTTGGTTCCTGTAGTGTTTTATGTTCCAGTAGCTGTAAACGGTCATCACATCAGCAGCGGCTTTTTCTTAACGCTAAGAGAAAAACAAACAAACCCCCTTCCCACAGACACACACCTCGACTCGTTTGCCAGAAACCCCAAAGTCCTCAGTCCTGAAGACTCCCGTGGAGGGAAACTTGCCGGCTGTTAAACCACTGACGCACGTGGACAACTTCCACAGACGTTAAATAAATGCTGGAAAGGTCACCACGTACACAGCGACTCGGTCACTCCGAGAGGAAACGTGATTTTTAAAGCCAAGACGACGAGGTTCTCAACCAGACGCTCTTCTTTTAAAGCCCATGTTTTATTTGTGCTATCCAAGTCTTTATTAAAAAAGCACTAAGAACAGATTTACACCACTTACAGAAATTACTGTCCTCCATCACTCCAAATTAAAACCCATAAAAACATTCATTTTGCTGGAAATTTAAACTACTGAGTGAAGAGACTGGCACACATCTGTGTTTGATGAAGTAAAGCGACAGAAGCTTCAGTCTCGGAGGCTCATAAACACCACCATCATGCTTTACTCGGGATCTGAAACCATCCATGTTAATTTGGCCTGAACTCGATGCTTGACAGAGTGCTGACATAATTCAGTCTAAAACCACAAATCTGATCCTGATCAGCAGTTTAATCATTATGTTCACGCTTTAGAGCCTGCAGCCGGAGAGAGAAACAAATCTCTGTGCAAACAAGTCTAACCATGAGCATCCTGTTTTCAGTGTCACAGACACACCGCAGTGAACGGTGGAGACACGACTTCACACGCTGTTAATGTTCTGCCTCGAGGTGCACGTGTACGCTCTTCCTCCGGTCAGCCGTCGCTCTCGCCGTCTGCACCTTTCACTGGTACTTTTACAAGCAGGTCAAAGCAGCTGCTGAACAGATAAATGCAAAAGACGCGTCAACGTCACAGCACGTGTAATAGAAGAAAAGGGAAGCTTCACGACCGTGCACCTGGAGAGACTAAAGCCACGGACGGAAGAGCAGCGGCCCGAGCTGTGGCTCATTTTACATGCACAGTTCTTTTGAAGTCAGCCACTCGGTCCAGATAAAGAGGACCTGAAAGGAAACCAGCGGAAAATGACTTCAGCGTTTTATTGAGTCGGATCTCAGACCACAGCTTAGTGTTACTCTGTGGTAAAGCCCATTCAGAATGGTGGCTTTAACACAATGCTGTCTACCATTGGGATGAAAAACAGACAGACCTGAGGTGAAATTCCACATGCATAAGGAGTATGTGCACCCCTGACCATCTTCCACTCTAAACTGTTGCCGCACACGTCGAAGCGCAACGCTGGCTTGGATCTCTCTGGATGCTGTAAGCGCTAAGCACGGCCGTGAACAGGGTCCGACGGGTCCGATGTGATCGATCAGATCGCTGCAGCCACATTCGGAGGTGGTCGGAGACTAATACGAACACATCACATCACGTTCGCAGTGGAAACGCAAAAGCGTCTCGATTCTGAACTAATAAACTAATCGACTGTGTCACTGCCCGAGCTAGAATTATGTAATCATGGTGAGATGGTCGAGTTCTCCTGATCTACCACGCTAACAGATAAACACCATGCTGGAATATCAGCCTCGCTGGGTTGGTGAAAGGTGCTGTTGCGGATTGAAACACATTGTTTTCAAAAGCGTGAATCAAGTGGAACACAAAAACCACAAGCAAACGGTACTCAGATCACCTGGGGTCGGGGGGTCCGAGTACGGGTTGCGTGTTAGGTCCGAGACTGTTTGTGATGTTCAAACAGCCTGAGTGGGAAAACACCGTGTGGGGGGGGGACACAGAAAACTTTCTACAGTAATGAGGAAGCCACAGAGTGCTCAAGCTCCCTCTCTCTCTCTCTCGTTCATTCTCTCTCTCTCTCTCTCCCTCCATCAGCGCTGTAATCAGATCCACGGCTTTCTGACAGGAGCAGAGACTCTAAAGCAGCACAGCTGTCGCCAAACATCACAATGGATCTGAGACGACAATAAATCTCAAGAAAAAAAACCCCACAAAACAAAACCCTCTGGCAGGCTTGAGCCTGGATTCTCAGAACAAACTGGCTGGGATTTATTTTAAATAAATAAAAATAAACAATGAATACATTGTATGGCTGGGATGTTAAAGAACTCTGGAAGAAATAAATAAATAAATAAATAAATCTAAATTGAAAAGTGGTCACCATTTCACACGTCCCTGAGATTAGAGGAGGAAGATCACTAACACACACACACACACACACACACACACACACACACACACCAGCATGCCATATTACTGTACAGCTCTATTTACATGTCATTAAGCAGTCTTCAGGTCCTGATGAGAAAATAAAAGCCCAGGATTATTAGTCAGTAAAAGGAAGGGAACTTTCCCCTTTAGTCTCTGCCTTGTTACTTATAAACACTCATTTCTACACACAAGTACAACAAACAGCACAGCACAGTGCAGTATTCACCAAAATAAAGAGCACATTTTCACTATGAAGCACAAACATTACAACTAAACACGCAAAGAAGTGTTTTAAGAATTTACATTAAACGTATTTTCCATTTAATAATTATTTAAAGCTACAAAAAAAAAAAACACCCAGCACTTGTCAGTGAAGCGCGCGCGCTCAAGTTAAGTCTGGTTTGTTTGGTGTTTTATTCAGTTCCGTCTCTTCAGTTACTGACTTCTGAGCTTTCAGGACAGCAGTGTGACTTCCTGCGGCTTTAAGAGCAGCTTCCGGTCAGAACAAACTCCGACTGGAGGAAATTACTGACCCTGGAAAGCCAAAACCTGCTGCCTGAAGCACTCAGACACATACATGGCCTCTGTATCTAACACACAGGCCCAAAACTCAGCTCCAACAGGACCAAAACAACACAAGAAACCCCAAAACAAAACAAACTTACCCGTATTTCCCCCTCCAACGCGCCCTCGGAATGAGATTTGCCCCCACTGATCCTTCGGCACGTTCCTGAACTATTTTTCAACAGACACCGGCCCTGTCTAAATCCTAACTCTACCCTTCCCTTATCGCTTCAGCTTTGGGAAAGTCCATGATGAAGGGGTGTGTCGGGGTTTTATTGTTTTTAAACGATACCAAATCTGTTCGTGTAAAATATTTCCATTAAAAAAAATATAGACAAAAGTTAAGAAACACAGTAAGAAAGTAACTCTGGAAGATTTGCACCAATTTAATGTCGTGGTTTACAAAAGAGACCCCGCTTCGGGACATTGGTATTTCCCGTGTGACGCCGACACAAGGGATCGTGAGACAGGCTTTTTTTCTGAATTGGGATCGAGCCAGAACAGTGAAAACTGCCACAATAGGTGTGACTTAAGATGGAGGCGACATGGTGGGGTTTATCTTTAAAAGAAAAGCTCCTATAAAACTCTCTAACTAATCCAATAAACTAAAATCTAATAAACACTTTTTATAATACAATCTAATAAACACTCTTATAATAAAATCTACACATCCTTTTATTTTGAAAGGTAATACACAATTTATGCATTTTTATTACAAAAAAAATACATTATATTATAATAATTTATTTATTTAACCATGCTAGTGTTATATTTTGTAACATTAATAAAACTCGCGGAAATGAAAAATGAGTGAAATATTATTGTCACTGTCACTTAACTGTTACTTGAATTATATTAAAGTATATTAAAATATTACACACATTATATAAGTAACCTGACTAGTTTGCATCTGGGCCCGAATTTTTCATTTCAGTCTAAAATGTATAATAACAGCTGATTTTTTTATGCCTTTAATAAATTTCACAGCTATTGAGGGGAAAAATAAATCCTTAGGTTATGGGTAGGTAGGTAGTGGAACCTCGTGGTCATTAAAGGCAATGCCAATTCAAATTCATGTCAAATAAACTAAATAAAAATTAAGTATTAAAAAAAAAATTTATTGTAAGAAAAGAAATCACAAAATATTTTGGAAACACAATCACATATCTAGCCTAACACAATTTTCATGTGTGTGTGTGTGTGTGTGTGTGTGTGTGTGTGTGTGTGTGTGTGTGTGTATACTGTTATTTCTTATATCTGACTATTATTTTAATTCAATAAAGTTGAATATGTGTTTATGGTATAAAATTATTAATTTCCATTCCTGAGATGAAGCAGTAGGTTTGTGCAGTTGTCGTGTTGTCCAGCAGATGGCGAGAGAGTGTCAGGCTTCATTTCAGGCTGGGGTTCTGCAAGTGCGTCTGTCCTTCAAGCAGGAGCACTGCTGCAGTATAATAATGCAAAGTGTTTGGTTATTTAACTGATAACCACACAGTTATACTAACTAATAATCCTACATACATATACGATTACTCTATGATACAGAACCTCCAGATATGTTTATATGATTATAAATTATAATACTTCACTCCGCAGGGCTGCCCTGATCCTACTTCTCAGACTGTAGCCCACAAAGAGGCGTGAACCATCATAACAACCACATGCACACTGTCCATTATGACCCTTATACCTGCTTACACTGTTTACAGCTAGAAACTGTGCTGATTTTCATAATCAGGCATGAAGCACAAACCAAATGTCATCATATTTAAATATCATAGAAGACATTTTATGGGCTGTAGTGTTTACATCAATGATATGATGAAAGAACACCACCAGGATACAGATCATATCATATCATATCATATCATATCATATCATATCATATCATATCATAGAAGTCTGGTTATGTTACTGAGTATGAGGGTAACCAGGCAGGACTAGGTCCATGCCAAAAGCTGAGTCTTATTTTTTGTATATTTCCCTTGAATGTTAGCTCTTATAGCCCGTATGCACCAGCCATCATTAACACCTATTCAACAAAGCTATATATATATATATATATATATATATATAATGAAGATCCATATGAAAGTCCTTACTTGGCATGCTCCTGTGGGATCTTAGTGAAGCTCGGAGACTCTTCTCGGTCAGTCTGGGTACCGGATTCCTCACCGGACCCGGCCGTATCCCAGCATTCCACTGAACTGAACTCATCCTCTGCTCCGGGTCTTTACTGGGGAACGGCACGGCGTTCTGCGTCGCCCACTGCGGTCTGCTCTGCCTTCTCTTACCGTCTGCACCAAGCTCCAGCGATGACAATATCTGAGAAAGAACAAGGCTGTAATACGCAGATAACTAAAACTCAGGATTTCATTTGTTAATTAACCCCTTAATGCTGTAAACCGACATCCTGACCAATCTTAGATTTGTTTGAAAATCGAAAAAGTTTTTGTACTACCTCAATAATGCAGACGTCATGAAATCATCCATAACAAAATGACTAAAAAAATACAGCGTGCCTATGACTTCTCCACAGTGCTGTCTTTTTTATTTTCTTAAAGCCTTTCTGAATAAAGCCACAAAGGTAAACATTACAGCTCATATCTATGTACACGCCTGGGCAAAAGAAAATGAAGCAAACCCAATACTGTAAACATGAAGTTTTTAATGGTCTCAACAGCAAATCATTGGTCAGGAAAATGAGCAAGAATGAAACGGATAGATAAAGTAAATCGGTGTGGTGCAGCTTTTCCCTCGATTCCCTTTAAATGTTGAAGTCTTGTGGGTAAACCTGCAGACGGCTTTTTACAGCTTTTTTGCAGGTTTATCCAAATCATCCTCATAATAACCTGTGAATAATTATTTTTAATTTCTATCCTGCACAAAGGCAAATTTATTTTTAATGATCGGCCCACCTACTGCACACCTTATAATATATTAATCAGATCTGCTCCACACATGTATCTTCTCTCATATACAGTATATATGATCTCCAGTAAGACTGAGTGGAGGAATAAGTCCCACTGCATGAGCTTACCATAGACCTGGCCTTGGAGAGTTTGTATGACGAGGCAGACAGGGCTTTCTTCTGTGGGTTTTCCTGTGTTGTGTTGGGATTAGTCCTCCTGCTTCTTGCTTGTCTGCAGAAATAAGCAGGATGTTCACTATTTCAGGAGAGTGTGTGTTAGATTAGGGTAAGATCACATGTAGGTGCGTGAGTGAGAATGTGAGCACGCCGTCTTACGCTTGTCTAGCGTGCTCGATTGGGTCGAGGTTGTCTAGGTAGTTAAAGCGTATGGTGTCAGTGGGGTGTCTGTCTGAGTCTCTCCACGGTGGAAGTCCTTTTGCTGATGTCACTGATGCGTGGCCAGGTAAACTCCGCCCATGCTGACTGGATTCTCCGTTCTCCAGAGTCGGCTCCTCAAACTGGCCGCCGATCACCTTCACCTCTGGAACGATGAATTCCTCCTTGTCTAGAGTCTGTTACAAATAAATACAACTGCAAGGATTAGACAGGGTGGTGTGTGGACATGGGGCTATCTCAGAATTATTGGAAAACTGCATAAATAAATAAATTGTAAACATTAGGGAACGTGATCTAACAGTTATACATTTTTTCTAGTGTGAGATTTATGCCGTGTCGGCCGAAGCATGTCTTCTATATCGAGTCTCACCTTGGGTGGGATTACATGAAGCTCCTGAACTGTCTCTACGTAGTGCCTCTTCCACACGCCTTGCTCAAACGGTGTAGGAGTGAATGTTATACACCAACCCAGTCTCAGGCATTTCAGCATCCAGAGTTGATCCAGCTCCACCAGGCTCTTCCAATGCCAGCTAACCTTAGAGACGTGGAGCAAGCATGAGTTTCCGTGTTATGCAAGACAAATATGACTCATATAATGTTCTGCATGACTAATATTGTGACTAAAATCACTTCTAAATCACTTAAGACTATTACTCTGAATTGAACATTCTGACTTCGTTGCTCTTTACACTATTTGTGAGCATGTCTCCCATATACAGTATCTTTAAAACTTTCCATGCAAAACCATACTTTAAAAAAGACACCACTGAACACCTTAGTTTTTTAAAAACTAGCAGTTTCTATTAAAGATTTTTTTTTTACTTCTGAAATCAGTTACATCATGCAATAATCTTGAATGCTTAAATTTTCTACAGGTCAAGACTATGGCTATATTTTGTTAAAATTTATATTTTCCACCATTTTCAACATTTCAACCGTTTTACATTTGAATCTCAACAAGTATGGTTGGTAAAGACATCATTAAACGTAATTCATTTTTCCATTTGAGACGCAGCTCATGACAACAGTCATGACGACAGTCATGACGACAGCGGAAACTTTTACGGAAGACAGAGCTCGTCATCAGGGTGTGTAAAATCACTAAACATCTTACAGTTCGACTGACAGACAGCGATGTTTTGGCTTTGACGTGATATTCCGTTGGTTTATCATCACTTATGTTACACATACATAAAGACAGAAATTTTATATATATATACAGTATATATATATGAGCACATAACCCCTATCTTATCTACACTGCACTGGCTCCCTATAAATTTTCGCACAGATTATAAAATACTACTGTTGACCTATAAAGCACTGAATGGTCTCGCACCTCAGTACCTGAGCGAACT
>JAQQZR010001906.1:0-10220 GCA_030068235.1 Notoglanidium macrostoma
AATGATCCCTTTCTCAAGCCGATGCCAGTTGGATGTTATACTCCCTGAAGTCACTCTCAACCTGAAATTCCCATAGTCATTACAAAGACTACAAATCATTGTTACAACTCTGTGTGTGGGTCTGTGCGGTATTTTGTTTTGGGGCAAAGCTGAAGCCAGGTTACACAAGCAGATATGAAGTACAGCAAAATGGCAACACCATAAAATGTCAGCAGCCTGCCAACCAAGCCTTTCACAACAACAAAATCTGCTTGTGGGAATACAGATTTGTAAAGACAGGAAGCTCAAAATACAACTCAGGCACTTCTCTGATGTTGATGGCTTATAAATGAAATTAATACAAATAAACTGGGAGTACAATGCATAAAGAAATTAATTGCCATAAATTTCTATATGACTACTAAATGACTATGATAATATACAGTATTAATAGCAAATTTCTAATAGACTATGTCCTCCATTTATTAAAAGCTATTGGATTTCCTGGCACTCACACATGACTCAGGAAGCATCTGAAAAGAAGCTCTGAGTTGAATTAGGATATAGACTTACTGGATATCTAAAAATAGACATGACATGGGATCGCTGGGACTGGAATTAAGAGCATTATGAGAACATTAATTTAGAAAGATCACATTTACAAGTAATTTCTCATATAATGATTTAATAGGTAGAAAAACATTATTAAATTACATTATTAAACATTATAAAATTATACAATTTTACCTAAGAAATATAGTTGCAACATTCCTCATCAGGAAATGGTAGGTGGAAAAACCTAATGCTTTTAATACTGAATTTTTAAAAAAGCAATACTATATATGATATCATTATGTCAGCAAGCCATCTGGGACTGTGTCTGACAGAATACCTTCACTTTTTGCCTTTGCCTTGTTGTTAAAGCAAAGAAACTCCTAACAGAACAATTCTTTATTATCTCATATAGAAATTGTCTCCAGTTGCTAACAAATATGAAGATAGACAGTTGCACAGTTACATTCTTCACAAGTTCCTTGATCATTCATTGCCTCCAGCAAGCCCTGCTCTAGTGCTGTAAGCCATTTTGTCTTTGTATGTGAACTCCAACAATGCAAATGTTCCACCTGTCATGTCCTCAGATATCACCCACAGGGTAAAACAGACATTCCCTTAAAGTAGTATGGTCACTTTGTTATATGGCTTCACTATGTCCAAAATATCTGTAAACAATGTCTCTTGGGCACTGAAGGGAAAGAAATGAAGGAGCTGCATTTACTTTGCATACTGATAAAGGTATGCCAAGTAGGCAGTCTAGCTGAAAGCTGACCATCGTTCGTGAACACGTCTGTGAGCCGGCAAACTTTCTTCTTTGACACTCCATGTCTTATGAGCTCTTACACAGCTGCACAGGCATGTGGCCATAGTGGTGTGTTGTGTTCTCATCCAAGCTTGCTTAAGGATGTTCTGCTGTTGTTAAATCAGGACATTTAACATGACTGGATTGGATTGAATTTCTGGAATTAGATTTTTCGAATCCACCAAGGTGTGTAGATGAAAGAAAAGAACTATCTAAGCTGATAAAGTGGATTAAAACATACAGCAGATATGAATCTTAGCAAGTATTATATACAGAATGCATATATAATCAGGGTTGGGAGGGAGTAACTTTAAAAGGTTAAGCAATTTAAGGAGTAACTTAATCTAATAACCACAAAATTAAAATAATGTAACTGATTACTTTCCGTTACTTTTAGATTACATCAATACCAAATATATGGATGATGATGGCATTTTCTTCGTTGGAAGGCAGAGCTTGCACTGTACTGTGATGCTTTTCTGATTTAAAGACAAAATAAAGGGGAAACCTCCATGCAGTGAATGCATTTTTTTTCTCTAGAGGTCATAATAATGATTTGGATGCTGTAAAATTAGCTATGATTTTACTCAAGACCAGAGTGATGTTGTGAGACTCACGAAGTGTTGTGTGCACATGTACATGTAGTATATTGTTCTTATTTAGGATTGTAACTACTTTTTTTTTAATAATAATTTTTTGATTTGATTATTTTTAGGGTTTTAATTGAATAATCTCTCCTTGATTATTCCATTTTTTTTTTGTTTTTTTAAATATTATATACAAAATATATTTATTTAAAATATTTATTTGCAGCATTTAAATTAGCACTACTACATGATGTGTAAAAGTACACATCATAACTTTTATATCATTACTACTTAATGACCCATAACACCATATATGTTTCCAAATGAGAAATAAATGCACTTTGACCAACTCTCACAAAGCAAAAGTAGAATGTACACTTTAGGATTTATCCACATATTTACATGAATTAATTTTGTACTGAACTATAAGCAATTAAGTAATTCTAATAATTTTCTTTATATGTGTAAAAATCTCAGGTTTTTTTTAGACTTACTGTTAGATTGAAATTTGTTTGATTTGATCACTGTCTTCTCTGTTCTGTCCTTTCACCCTTTAACACTGCTGTCTGGGATTGTCATCCTGGCTTTCCCGTACTGATTTTATGGCGTACAGCTGTCCTTTCTGTATCCTGTGATAATTTAGGTCTTTATGACACGACCAAGCTTGTTTAGGTTAGCTATCATAAAGAACATGATATACTGTCCGTGGTTCATCAGTGTCGTACTTCTCACGCCGAAAAACCTTTTGCAATGTCATGTTCTGCCCAAACATCTGTGTTTTTCAAATTATCTGTTTCTTTTTTATCACTATGACACCTGTGTTTCTGTGTATAAGTACTTCTAGACTCGCTTCATTAAATCAGACTGAGTTTAACACGACTTTGTGTCTGTTAAGATCATTCTCCAAGCGCGCACTTGTCATGCAGAGGAAGAGAGAGAGATGGTTAAGGAGTCTGAAAGAGATTGAACCTGAAAAAGAGAAACAAATCTTAACAGTTGTGGGTTCGTCCGGACTACAGACCATTGGGTGAATGACGGGAATTTTCCCTGTTTATTTTTTAAGGTCTTTCACTCGTGGCCTGTATCTCTGTATCTTTGGTTATTGTGTATTTAAGTGAAGATAAAAGCGAATTGGTTTTTCCTGAAGACTTAAGAGTAAACACTGCTTATAGCACTCTGAAGACGTGTGAGTGTTTATGATAGTAAAACTCCTGATTGCAAGTTTGAAGTGACCAGATCTCTCTCTCCTTCCCAAGTGTGTAACTGTAACTTGTACGTACAGTCATGGGCGGGGCAAGGTCTTCCTTAACTAAACCAAATGTAGGAGAAAATCTGAAAAATTGGGTATATCGCTGTGGCTATGGTGTCAATTGTGATCCTTTTCTTGATAATTTACATGGCTGGTCGAAGGATATGGGACTTAAACCCTTTCCTAGAAATGGTAGTTTTGCACCAGAAGCATTTAGAGCCGCAGCAATAATGATCTATGATGGTTACGGGGATCCTAATTGGGATTATACATACATGACGGAGTGTTTCGCGGTATGGAAGAAACTAAAAAGCGTATGGGATAAATTCCAAAAGGGATTGACACAACAAATATCAGCCAAGAAGACGACAGAGTCTCCGCCGATAGTGGCAGCTACAGCCAAAAGCAGGCTAATCCATGTATTCAGCTGTGAAGAAGCCACACAGACTGAAGAAATTACACAGACTGTGAAAACTGCGGAAAAGGTGACACTTTATCCAAAACTACTGGACACTGAGAAAACAGTAGAGAAGGAGGTAAATACTGCTTTGCTGTTCGTGGCACTGGGAGAAAAGCTGGTTCAAGTTCACCCACCTAATCTTTCTGATATAGGGCAGATCTGTAAAGGTTTACCTGATCCTAGAAATGCGCATGATTTTGTGGACGCTTTAAAACGCGCTACTCACTATGCACAACTAACTGGGTCTGACTTTAGAATGATCCTTATGAGGTCTTAGAAATCAATTTTCGGAGGTTGACCTCATTGATGGTGTGGATAGTTTGCATACAGATAATGATAAGTTGCCCTCCAATAATGGGCCAGCACAGGATCTCTATTTCTGGGCTCAGCCTGATAATCTCGAGGTGTTCTATAAACAGTTGTGTGCCTTTTTGTTAAGACATTATTTAAGTCAGCGTGACTTAACGCATGCTACCAGCAGTAAACAAAGACCAGACAAATTTCTACAGAGAAGGAAGAGGGAATTTGTGAGGTAATTTCTTCGTTAAAAGAGCAGAGGGTTATAATTCCCATAGTTTCTGAATATAACCACTCCTGTGAATCCTGTCAAGAAACCAGGTGGTAGGGGATGGCGTTTTACACAAGATTTGAGACGCATTAATGATCTTGTGATTCCAGTAGCAGCTGTTGTTCCTGATGTTTCATCAATTTTTACTGCTATTCTTGCACATCACTCATTTTTCACTGTCGTAGATCTTTGCTCTGTATTCTTCAGCATTCCAGTACATGAGGAAACACAGAAATTATTTGCATTTACCTTTAAAGGGAGGCAATACACATGGACGCGCATGTCCCAGGGTTTCATTGACTCTCCTACTGTGTTTTCTGCCGTGGTAAGAGACGCACTGGCTGAATTCATGCCACCTGCTGATACAGTTCCGCTGCAATATGTGAATGATTTATTGCTAACGGCTTACAGTGAGGAGGCCTGCAGAAAAGGCTCACTATCTCTACTGCAACACCTGGCACAGTGCGGCTTCAAGGTCTTGCTCTCTAAACTTCAGTGGTGTCAACCCTCAGTCAAATATCTGGGTTGTATCCTGTCTGCTGGTGAGAGACGGCTCTGCTGATGGTAAGACGATTTCTAACTCTACTTTGGTCTCTGCTTTATTACAAGCTTGTACTCTCCCTAAGCATCTAGCTATAGTGAAGTCATGATGCGGGTCACTCTGACCAGGTCAAGGGTAACACGTTACCTGATGACGTAGCCAAATGTGCAGCCAGAACTGGTTCACCTTACCCTTTTGCTAATAATTCAGTCTGTTTCTCATTGTTCTCACATGTCTCTGTCCCTACGGAAATAGATGTGAAGTTTTTACAATCTCAGGCGACAGATGCTGATCTTTCATTCTGGGTGACACAGAACTGTTCTTCAGGTTCGGATTTCCTCATTCGGGACTCACAAAGCAGTCTGGCTCTACCTAAGTCAGTTTTACCATTTCTTGTAAGACATTTTCATGGTATTTCACATTCCTCACAAACAGGGGTATGGCGAAACATTGACAAGAATTTTTGTATATCTGACGTGTGCAAGACAGTAAGACTCTTGCTGGACTCTTGTCTTATCTGTGCAAGGTCTAATTCTACACCACAGTCAGATAAACATGATGCATTGGCTCCTCCACAGTTTGCCTTTCAGTATTTACAGATCGATTTCACTCACATGCCTGCAAAGGGTCCACTGAAATACATGCTGGTTACAGTGGACAGGTTTTCTAAATGGGTGGAAGCTTTTCCATGTGCTAAAGAAAATGCTAAAACAGTGGTGAAAATTTTAGCTAAAGCAATTATTCCTCGCTATGGAATTCCATCTGTCATTGATAGTGATCAAGGCACACCTTTTGTGGCAAAGGTAACGCAGCAGCTCTGTAAGTATTTGAGCATTGATTGGAAGTTTCATATCCCATATCACTCACAGTCTTCAGGGGTGGTTGAAAGGATGAACAGAACGTTAAAAGAACGTTTGAGTAAAGCAACGCTGGAAAGTGGTAAATCATGGGTTGATCTATTACCAGCCATGCTCTGTGAGATCAGAATGACACCTAGTGCCACGAGTAAATTATCACCTTTTGAGATTCTTTTAGGATGGCCTTTCCTGAGTCCTTGGCTAAAGGGTAACCCTGGTTTTTCCTTCACAGGCGATCTGGACGTTGCAGTGGCTGACTACACCCAGGCCTTGATTGAAAAACTGAATAGTATACATGGTGATGTGTCTTGTTCTTTACCTCTACCTATAGAGAAGCCTAGTCATCCTATGTTCCAGGTGACCAGGTGCTGGTGAAATCTATGAATCCGCGGAAGGTGGGCGTGGCTGCTTACAGTGTACCGACAGAAGTCATCTCTGTGACTCGGACAGCAGTGCTCACTGATCTTCAGCTACAGTGGATTCACGCTAGTCGGATTAAGAAAGCTCCATCAGCTGCAGAGATAACTCCTATCAAGTAGGGCTTAGGGCCTACAACGCAGGAGACAGGGGTATCAGCTGCTATCATGCCAGCTCTGTAGGGAGCCCAACACTGAAGAACGCTCTTTATGTTATGTTTGTTCCCACATCCCTAAGGATGCGGGTGCTGCTTCTTATCGAGTTGCGATGGAGAACCTTACCGAGACCCTTACGGCCATCGGGAGGTCCTACATTAATTCATGGTGTGTAGTTTCGTGTCTAAAATGGTCAACATCAGCTCCTCTAACATGGCTCTCATGTCCAAATTGTATACACTTAGAGATTTTTTCAGATATCTTCATCAACAATAAAAACTACAGTAATATGGGTGGTGGTATTGACTTCGGTCCTCCAAAGGATGAAATCTGTAATGAATCCTACTTTTCCTGTTGAACCAGTGTCAAAGAAGCAAGATTTTATGTTATAGTATTTGTTCTTTTAGAACAAAAGGTGGCATTGTTAGATTGAAAATCTTGTCCCTGCTTGTTTGATTTGATCACTGTCTCCTTTCTTCTCTGTTCTGTCATTTGACCCTTTAACACTGCTGTCTGGGATTGTCATCTTGGCTTTCCCGTACAGTTTTTAAAAGTTCAGAAAATAGGAAAAAAGTTAACTCCTGGATTAGACACATTTCAGTGATCCTGAGGTGGCTGTGAATATTTTTCTGAGGACTGATGTCATGACCCGCTTCGCATCACGCGCTTTGAAGACTCGGCCACGCGCGCGGTGTTTCCTCTTGCTCCGTCGCTCTCAAAGCGGAAGCGCGCACTTCCGAAAGTCGACGGAGACTACACGGACTACAGTTCCCATATGCCCTTGCTCCCAGCCACGAGGACGGCCAAGGGGAGACTGGTGAATCTCGTTTATAGACTAGTTATGCCATGTTTGAAAGGACTGCCTTTGCACTTCGTAATTTGCGACGCGTTAGTCTAGCCCCGCGACACTACTGCCAAGCGTTATATTCCCGTGTTTGTTTACTCAGTTTTCCGTTTTGACTACTGTTTTTGGACTGCCTATAATACTCTGTGTGCTGATCGTTCGACCCATTTTTCCGTTTGTGGATCCCCTTCATTGAGTCAACACTCAAGTGATTCCTTTCCTTGGTGGCTTTTGTGGAGCTGCTCCTCCTCCTTGTGCTCCTCAACTTGCTCTACTTTCTAAACTTGATGGTTCATTTTGCAGTCCTGATTGTTCTTACAGGGAGCCCAGTTGTTCTGATGTACAGAGAAAAAAGAGAGGGAATTAGATTAGGAACTGCAGAAATGCACACACTGTATGTGGAATAAAAACCTGAAGACAGGAATGAGAAAGCCAGTAAAGGAAAGGTGAAAGCATTTACCGTTCTGAGGGTGAGGACATTCTGCAACAGGAGGTGGATCCTATGTGAGATTTTCATCTCCTGGGTGATTCCGTTGATCTTCTGGAAGCATTCCTTCATATAGGGGTAGACAAGCAGAGAAAGACTTTAACACACAGACAGTATTCACTAAATGAAGCTCATATTAGCTGAGAAACAATTTGACAAAAAACAAGACTAGACTGCACAGAGATAAGCAGCGTGCCCACTATCATGATCGATTCCTCATACAGAAGCTTGCCGATGTTACGCATCAGGCAGCAGAAACGATCCAAATTGTCCTCGCTGGGATCGGCCAGCAGCTTTTTAGATGCAAATGTGTATGAACCATCTTCTTAAAAAGTCCACAGAGGAGCATGGTGCTGCCGAGGCAGTGAGTTCTTTCCTTCACTTCCTCTGCTTCTTCATTGGATTGTTTCTGGTCTTCTTCCTGCAAGAAAATGTCAGAATTCAGTTGAGCTATTTCCTATAATATGTAGGCACATATTGGGAGCTGGTGTGTGACACAAAGATAGTGGGCAGGAATTAGCAAAAATGCAGTGAAATATGTATATGGGATGGTGAGACATGTATACATACTCTTCTTGCGTACTGATGTCTTTCTCAAACGTAGTCGCGCAGTGGTACAGCAGCATCGTTCGGAAAGTCATGTTAGCTTTCCTGGTTTCTGAGGCTGGAAGTTCCACCTGGACATGAACAACAAGCACAAATGATTTTTTGTTTGTTTTTAAGAACAGCAACAATAACACAATGAGCACAAAGCCGTCATTAAAGTGTTGGATCTCTCAGACCACGCACACTATTCACTAAATAGGCCAGACTCTGCCATCGAACACCACACATTATTAAGATTGTGTGTATACAACTTCTCTTCTTAGACTTCAATTTGGATATATATATACATTTTTGACCTGTGCTCTTCATTTACATATCTTGCCTGAGGGTTTTATTGAACGTGTGCCATAACATCACTGTACCATTTCCAAGCAGGAAAGTAATTAAGAAAATCATTGCATGTATGAATTATCTATTCAGTTAGATAATCATAATTTGTTAACAATGTTAATAACTAGGCTGTTGGAGTTTTTGCATGTAATGTTAAATGTTGGCACTTTGACTAAGTATATAAAATGCCTTTCAATAATATAAAAATAAATTATTAAAAAGAGACATGAGTCAAAACCTTTTAATAAATATGGTGTAAAAATGTATGTGTACATATATGTTTGTTGGTTTATCTGTCAATCGGTGTGTTTGTCTGTCCATTATCTTTTCTGTGGTCCATTTTGATAGATGGGTAATGCTTGGGACACAACTTCAACACTACATGAAATTGTAAATGCAGAATATAAAGTGCCCTGGGGGTGTTAATGTGGGTAAAGGATTAATCTTTATTTTTTAAGAATTTATTCTGATTCAGATGATTGAGTATAGCAGGTATAAGGATACTACTACCATCTTGTGGTTTATAAAAAAATCTACAGTTTAGAGCAGGGGCTCTCTTTTTGTGGTCAGGGACCCCTTTAACTGTAATAATAATAATAATAATAATAATAATAAAAATAAATGAATCCCCTCAATTGTTAGTGAGCATAATCCATATATTTAAACATGCAGTTCATAATTCATAATATTTTAACATGTACTGTTAGCTACATGTTGGACCCATATAGCTTTTTAAATTTATGAACTTTCACCCACAAAACACATGTTTATTATAATTATCATTAAGATCTTATTTTTAACGGCCTGTTTGTTTTGGATTTAGAAGAAATCTCTGTACCAGTTTTACTGATATGTCACATACAAAGTTGGAATATACATTTTTCTTTCTCTTAAGGATACACTATACCGACAAATTTGTGGACTTGTGACCATGACACCAGTATGTGGTCCTTCCCAAAACTGTTGCCATGAAGTTGGAACCACACAATTGTATAGAATTTCCTTTCACTGGAACTAAAAGGCTCAAACCTGATCCAGCATGACAGTGCACAAAGCGAGCTCCATGAAGACTCCATGGTTTGCCATCGTTGGAGTGGAACTCAAGTGTCCTGCACAAAGCCCTGACTTCAACCAAACTGATCACCTTTGAGATGAATTGGAACACCAACTGCACCCCAGACCTGATCTCACTAAGGCTCATTTGGCCAAATGAGCATAAATCCCCTCAGCCACACTCCAAAATCTAGTGTAAAGCCTTACTAGTAGAGTGGAGCTTATTGTAACAGCAAAGGTGTACTAAATCTGGAATGGGATGTTCAACAAGCACATATGAATGTTATGGTCAGTTGTCCACATACTTTTGTACATATAGTGTATTTTATCTAAAGGATCACGGTTAAAGTTTATTTCTGAGACAAATGTAAAGAAAAAAAGAGAGACATAAAAACTTTTATTGTTCATGCTTGTGTATAATACATTCATTTCTGAATCAAAATGCATTTTTGATTTATTTAAGATGTAACTTCTAAATTAAACAAGTCAATTTTGCTGAGCACTTAAGTGAGGATCTTAGACTATTGAGAAGTTCAGAAAAACTCCTGGGTGAAGCTCCCTCATGAAGCTTGTTAAGAAGATGCCAATATTGTGCATTAGTTTAATTTTCTTTACTGCATACTTCTATGTGTTACTGTATATCATTTCACAGTGTTAATAACACTGCACAACAAAGTTTTTGCTTCTTGAACACTGTTGGGTGTTTCTTATAGATTTTTGGGTGCTGATC
>JAQQZR010001908.1:0-10214 GCA_030068235.1 Notoglanidium macrostoma
GTGGCGTGTGTATTCTCATATCCATCAAGTGGAATGGATTCTTTCGCGAAGCAATAGAAACAGCGCTGGGTGAACTATTATTCTCTGTTAAATGTGGGGGTCCAAATGAATAATTATGAAATGTGGGGGGGACACATCCCCCTCAGCTATAATGATGGTGACGCCCGTGGTTACATGTAATGTTGTTCATTGTTGTGGAGAAGCATAAAGCGAGGCTGGTGAGGAAGCGACTGTTTTAAGCTGCTATAATGTAAGTGACAACAGGAACTCACTTGTTTCACCGACGTTCCACTACATTAACTATAACTATATACAGGTAAAAACTACAATGGTTTGTTCTTTAATTTAAAACAATTTATTCAATTTATTGGTAAGGTGCTCTGGTGTAAGAGGAATAAAATATTGGGGACGTGCTGTTATAGGAAAATAATCAACCATTAAGAGTGACGTCACGCTGCTAGGAGAGGAAGCGGAGACTGAGGATGTTCTACAGGGGAAACACAGAGACCCGAAGCTCCTGTATGGTGCCAGCCCTTTTTACCTTTGAGAAAAAGATCCTTTGTGAATTACGTCAATTATTTAAACTATTACACCGGATGCGCGTGAAGAGTGACACTGCGCAAAAAAGTGTGTTTGGTGGCGCGCGTGAGAGGGGGTTAAATTTTGACCTTGACGGCCTTCTGTAATCAATGCTACACACACACACACACACACACACACACACACGCCTCTTGTAAAAACGGTGGCGTAGAGGAGGTGTGTGTGTGTGTGTGTGTGTGTGTGTGTGTGTGTGTGTGTGTGTGAGAGAGAGAGAGAGAGAGAGAGAGAGCGGTATCAACTCAGTAGTGTGAGCACGGACAGGTATTTTAAGGCAAGTCAAAAGGCGCGCACGTCACTAGAGGACACTCACCTGGCTCCGTTGCTCCGTGACTCCGTTAGAGCGCGAGCGAAGGCATGGCAGCGGCGGCGACACAGGCGATGGCCAACCTGCCGAGCGGTGTCGGGATCTGCACCACCGCGCCCGAGATCTTCTACCTCCCCGAACTGGTAGGTCTTTTTTCTTCTTCTTTTTCGGATAATAAATGAATTTCTGTGGCTGAACTTCCGGTAACGTTTCACGCGCTCCCACGTTTTAATGTTCACCTGTTCTCATTGCGCACTCGGGTGAGCATGACTTTAAATGACCTTTATTGGAAAATATAGGACACACAGATGAACAAGTGTGTGTAACATTAGTGCGCTCAGGGAGAGCTGGTCAGTTGCGCATGGGTTACTCAGCGCGCGCCACACCGGGTTAATGAGAACAGTGAGAAAACACATCAGGAGATTATTTATATAGTCTCTCTCTGTCTGTCTCTCTCTAGCATTTTTGAACTGAAGTATGGAATTAACACACACTCAGTGCTGCACTCAGAT
Organism: Notoglanidium macrostoma; assembly: GCA_030068235.1. Classification (NCBI taxonomy): domain Eukaryota; kingdom Metazoa; phylum Chordata; class Actinopteri; order Siluriformes; family Auchenoglanididae; genus Notoglanidium; species Notoglanidium macrostoma. The sequence continues at coordinate 1,417 of JAQQZR010001908.1, forward strand.
CTGCAGTGTTTATTTATTGCACTCTGTAGAAGTTAGTACTGTACTACTACTAACACTGTAGAGTTAAAATAGTTTGTTCGGTATTGCATTTTAATTCAGTGTGGAAGGAATAAATTAAACACCACAAAGGTAAATAAACACTGTTAATGTAAATGTTTAGGTTAAGGTAATTATTATTTAAATACCACAGACCTTACATTAATTAACACAGTAGATGTAAATGTTTTTATGTGTTATTAAAGCAAGTAAAAAGTACTAAATGTGCTAAAAAAAAAAAAAATTCTTTAAGGTCATTAAATGAGTATATGCATGCAGAAAGTTCAGATTGAGTGAGTGCTGTGGGTGTTAAATCAACACTGAAGGTTAATTAATTTGTCATTGCTGATGTGAATTCAGTGCTGGGAATTTTGCTGCATCTGTCAGTTATTTTCCCAAACGGAAAAAAACATGATCCCGCTGTTTTTGTTGTTTTGTTTTATGTTGTGAAGCTCGAGCTCAGGGCCATGTATCAGTATCATTATCTGATCTGAAAGGTGAGAGAGATACAGACAGGGGGAGAGAGAGAGAGAGAGAGACAAAGGGAGAGAGACAGACCGAGAGAGAGAGAGAGAGAGAGACAGACAGAGACAGGCAGGGGGAGGGAGAGAGAGAGAGAGAGACAGACAGACAGACAGACAGAGAGAGAGAGAGAGAGAGACAGACAGACAGACAGACAGACAAACCGAGAGAGAGAGAGACAGACAGACAGACAGACCGAGAGAGAGAGAGACAGGCAGGGGGAGGGAGAGAGAGATTTGTAGATTGTAGAGAAGAGCAAAGATTTGTAGATTTTCATGTGGAAATTTTTAATTAAGCAAAACAAGAACAATGCGACAGAGTATTTTCTGAGATGCAACCATAGCAATAGATGGACAACAGTAAGCTATTGATATGTTTGTGTAAAGGTTAGCTAAATACCATAAATAATGTTAGCTGAATACCGTAAATAATGTTAGCTAAATAACGTAAATAATGTACAGAATACAAACGATAACCATTTTCCCACAGAACGTTCCAACAAAACCCTTTTAGCAACCTAAAACCTTTACATATTACAAAAAAACTTGCAGAAGGTAGAACCCTAAATTGAGTATTTGTCAGAAAGAGTTCCACATAGAACCCTTTTAGGAGGCTAGGAACCCTTAATTATCTAATGAACACATAAAGAAGCCTTTTTTTTCTTTGAATGTACCAGGAGGCTGAATGTTAAACTCCTGGCAGGTTCTAGATATTAAGAAAACAATATGCAGCAATAATTTGGAGTTTGTACTGCACACTTACCCAGGTGTGTGTGTGTGTTTGTGTGTGTGTTGCAGATATTCGGTGGCTTGGTGTGGATCCTGGTGGCTTCAACTCATGTAGAACCGCAGAACCCTCAGGGCTGGGTGATGTTCGTCTCCGTGTTCTGTTTTGTCATGACCTTCCTGTGGCTCATCATTTTTGCCTGTGGAGCTCACAAGAACAAAGGAGCCTGGGCTACTGCGGTGAGCGTGAGCACCGACACACACTACTGTTCATCATCATCATCATCATCATCATCATGTTCACGTAATCACTAATAAAATCTGTTAGCCACTTAGCATTATTCATCTTAATGTCTTCCATTAGAGGTTTTCATTTCAGTTATTTTTCATGTGAAGATGATGACCATGAAAATAAAATTAGATCACCAGATTATCAGGAACCAATAATTCATAATTCAACTCAATTTTATTTGTGACAACAGACATTGTCACAAAGCAGCTTCACAGAGGTATAGAGATTCTGAATATATATATAATATACCGCTCATGTCAACAGCAATCCAACGGTATTTTCACAGTTCTAGGAGTATGTTGAGGCACTTTATATGGTGCCATATTTAACAGGAGAAAATTGTTTCCAAGTGATGACTCCGACCTGGAGTAGGACCAGGAGTAGGATGGATCAGGCATTACAGATCATGTAAACATGTTAAATCCCGTTTGGAACCACTGGAAATCTTTAATGGTTTCTAATATTTTTTCCAGTATGGTTTAAAACGCTGGACAGGTCACACCCACACCACTTTTCCTGATGTACTCTTGTTATTGTCATGTGTTATTTATTTATGTGAGAAATGTTCCCAGTGTTCAGTGTCAGATTACGCAGCTGCTCACATGGATTTTCTGATCCTTTATTCAGATTATTGAACTCCCCGGTGTGAAGTTCACACCTCTGAGCTTAGCAGGTTCTCCAGATGCTCCAGAGACGGAGTTTTGCAATACCATTTAGACCATCACCTTTAAACACAAGTTCCTAACTGTAAACCTAAACCTAAAATAATGTAAGGGATTTGAGATAGATGATTTGAAGTAAATCTCTGATTAAGAAGCATCTCCTCCAATCTCATGAGTGTGGAAAAAACTTTGCATGGATTTTAAAGTGATTATGTTCTTCATTAATTGGCAGCGTCATGTTTATTTAGCAGTGATGGCTCAGTGGTTAAAGGCTCTGGGTTACTGGTCACCAAGCTGACACTTTTTATGTATATCTTTATGTATATAATATTGACCTTGAATGATATTCCACAGTGTGTCTGAGTTTATTTACAGCCAAAACATCAATTTCAGACAGTGAAGCTGGACGTAATATCACGCCAGAAAGATGTGCCTAAGTTCAAGATCAGAAACAAATGTGAGACACTCCCCTGTTTTAGATAAATTCCATCCCCATGTGTGTGTAACCCTCAGGTTGTTTCTGAATAGTGCTTTAATTCTGTGCTTTGAGAGTTTCTATGTATCTTATATTTAATCTCTGCTGTTAAAGTATAATCCTGGTTCTCGTGTACGGTCTGCATGGCCGTGTTGGATCTAGTCTTGTGACTTTAGTAATGTTGATTTTGTAGTGTTGTCTTAAAGTGTCTGTTAGTCTATGATAATTAGTTGTCTCAGGTGTGTAATCACGAATAGTTTCAGTCTCCTGTATGGTGTGAGCAATGGCCAGGGCTTGTTATGATACTGAAGGGTTAGCAGTTCGCAGTAGCTGGCTGGTGTATGTTAGCTGTCCCCTCTCAGTCTGGACTCCTGGGAAACATCACCTCCACTCTTCATCTGGTTAAGTAGTACCCTGTTGATTTATCTCAGATCTCGCGCTAACTTTCCTCAGCACAGCAATCTCTATCATCACATCTCACAGACTCAGAAGCTATCCTCTACAGAACAGGGGTCATATTATCAGTATCATCCACCTTCAGTGCCCCCTCTCCACTCTGTTACGCTTTCATCTGTAACTTCTAGCTCCATTTCCCTTTCTACTGCTTGCTTTATCAACCAACACTTTCCTTTCTTCACTTTGCTCATCCTCAAGGACCTCCTCTGCCCTCTGTCTTCTAAACCTAGGAAGTCTTCTCACCATGCTCCATGACTCTCAGATGTGTTGCACAGCAGCTGGAGAGAATTAAGAGCAGCTGAGAGAAAGTGGAGGAATTTACACTTTGAGATATGAATCTCCTCTCATTGCTCTCTCCTCCATCCAGTGTGACAGCTGTAAGACGTCCTTCACCAGGGGAAAGCCTTTAGAGATTTACTTCACTTCTTAACCTCCTTTTCTTACAGGGAAGGTGATTTTGCCCATAAAATGCTAACATTCTGCTAATGTATGCATATTGCAGAACGTGCTTAGCAGAATGTTCATGTTTTATGAGTAAATTTGCCTTTCGGCAATTCGGCAAAAGGGATTTCTTTGCCTAGAAGCAGCTGTAAATAATTATTTTATCTGTTTAGCTCCCATTCATAAAGGACTACCTCACCAGCGCCCTCTAGGAAAATTGCAGCCAGTTTTGGTACAATGGCATTAAAACTGTAAAAGTGTGTGTTTGTGTGTAGTCTGAATAATAGGTGTGTGTGTTTTTCTTTTCTTTATATCTTATTCATATCTTTTGTGTCTTATATTTGATATGTAACTGTGGATCTGGTTTTCATGCATTACAGAGAACACTTAATATATTTACTAAAACTAGTGTGTGTGTGTGTGTGTGTGTGTGTGTGTGTGTGTGTGTGTGTGTGTGTGTGTAGGACTTCGTGTATCACCTCCTGGCATCTCTGTTCTATCTCAGTGCCTCAGTTCCTCTCGCAACCATCACGCTCAACATGAAGAACAGCAGTGTTGTGTCTTCGGTGGACAGATTCAGATATTACCAAATCGATATTACAGCAGTGGTGAGGACACACACGCATACACGCACACACACACACACACACACACCCATCGACCACCACCTCCCACCCACACACACACACACACACAAACACACACACATCCACCTACCTCTCCTAAAGGCTTTTAATTATCCAGTAAACACTTAAATTATCTAGAACCCCAGAACTTTTGCTATCAGAGGAGGTTCCAAATAGAACCCTTTTCAGAAAGTTAAGAATGCTTATTTATTGTTCAGATCTAGAACTCATTTTGTGTAAGCTAAGAACCCTTAATTATCCAGTGAATTCTTAAAGAACCATTTTGTTCTAAGAGTGTGTATGTGTATGTGTGTGTGTGTGTGTGTGTGTGTTAACTAGGTAAGTCTCGCCTCCTTAAATTTCTTAAAAAGAGAAAATAAATTTCTCTTTATTTTTAACTTTAATTCTTTAATTTAACATACAGTTGAAGGGTTCTTCTGGAGTTGTTATTATTAAGGATGCATAGCCTCCTAAAAGACTTCTACCCTTCTGATAAACAATTGTTTGTACATTTGAGTTCTACATTCTTTGTGTAATAAGTAGAGGTTTTTAGAGGTCTTTCTAAAACGGTTCTAGTTGGAACCTTCTCTCATAGGGAAACTTTGTGTTGTAGGGTTCTACCTTCTTCAAACATTCTTTGTATAAGTAAGGATTCTTTGTACTTAATACTTTACTTTATAAGAAGGTTTTACTGGAACGTTCTGTGATAGGGAACAGTTAGAAGGTCCTATATTATGTCTTCATTGGATAATTAAAGGTTGTACATGGAACTTTCTCTAATAGAGAAATATTCAGATGTATGGTTCTACATTCTTCAGTGTCTTTTTGTATTAAGTAAAGGTTCTTAAGGTTCTACTTGGACCTTCTCTTATAAAAAACAATTATATGGTTCTATATTTAAGCATTAATTGGAGAATTAAGGGTTTTTAATCTCCTAAAACTAGGCTTCATCCTGGAACCTTTTAAGGTAACACTCAAGTTTAGGATCCTACATTCTCCAAGGGTTCTTTGCAATAAGTACTTTATTATATTTTACATTTACATTTAGCAAAGAGACAAAATCAGAGGCCAGTAGTAGGTCATTTACCACTTCAACTAACGCTGTCTCTGTGCTATGGCGAGGTCTAAATCCTGACTGATACGTTTCATGAATGTGATTCATGTGAAACATTTTGGGGTAAAATATTTTATGTTCTTTATATTCACACCATGGGTTAAGGTGGTCAAGACTTGGACAGGAAGGCAAGTTTTGGTGTTCCTTTCACATGAGATTTTTGTGATTTTTAACATATCCATTTAACATATGCGTCATATGAGGGAACAGGAGCCTCAGATCTCAGACATGGAGCTTAATCAGAACACCAAACTTGTGTTCCTTCCTTAGTCTTGACCTCCCTAACCGATGGTGTGAATTTAGAGGAGATAAAAAGATCTCAGATTTCAGCTTTGGTGTGTGAGAGAACAAAACAAAGTGTGCTGCTACATGTCAAACTCCGAGACCTACAGCGAGAATATGAAGGAGATCAGAGAGTTAGACATTGTGTCAAGAGTTAGAAATGTGCATGTTTGATGTTCTTATCACTTGAATTTTTTAAAATTGATTTTTCATTCAGCAAGACATCACATCAACAACAATCTCAGACAGATCCCAGCTTTGGAGCATGAAAGGAACATTAAACATGCACTCCCGTGTACATCTTGATCTCCCTAATGCATGGTGTGAATTGGTAGAAGATTGGGAAAAGTCAAAAAGTTCACCCCAAAACAGCCTCCTTACAGTTTACGTGAAAAATTTTACTTTCTCAGAACTTCTTCTAATACGAATATATTCACACATTGATTGTGGAGATGAAGACAGACTGAAGCAAAGGTTTGGTGTTCCAGTCAAGCTCCAGATCTCTTACCTTCATACGATGTATGTGTGGCTGAATGGAAGTTAAAATTTATGAGTGATGCACATCTCCATGGTTACAGTGTTGAGAATTTTTGTGATATAAATCAGCTCCGTTACTGTGCTTCTCTGAGTGATTTCATCGCTAATAACAGCATGAAGTTTCAATACAACAGGAGGATGTTAGTCACTTGGCCATCTAAAATGTTCATGAACCTGTAGTGTTGATAGGAACCTAAGCCTTGACCTCAAGACTTAATAAAAATGAACAGATTCACCATCTCACATCCCAAAGAAACATCAAATACCTGAACACTAATTAGCATATTAAATTAGTTACTGTAGGATTTATGCAGACTACCAATGATTTTGACAACATTAATCATATTAACCAGCATTTATTTATTTGTTTGTTTGCTTGCTTATTTATCAATAAAAAGATAATAGAATAGAATAGTAAAGACAATACACATCAATTAGATAAAAATATAACACCTTGTGTGTGTGTGTGTTTCAGGTTTTCTCCTACATCGCCACACTGTTTTACTTCATTCACTGCATTCTGTCTGCGATCAGATGGAAATCCTTCTGAACAAACGATGGTCATGAAGAGAGGAGAGTTCACACTCCATCACTGCCCACATCTGACGCTTTAAATAAGATGATTTTAGATCAGTCTAATCACAGGTGGTAGTTTAACTTAATCATTATTGTTTTTTCTTATACATTAATTCTGTATCATATCTAACCAAATAAAACTTTTAAAACAAAGCAAAAATTTTATAACATAGTAAATACAGGTAAAAAAAAATCTTTGTACCTAGAAATCATTTTTGTATATTTTTGATGCATTATGGAATAAGTATCATGTTTTAATAAAATTTGCATTATAGTGTGTGTGTGTAAATGATGAGGGAGGAAATGATGTATTATAACTCTTATATGGACTAAATGAGTAGTAGACCCACATTACGTCGTGGTTCCCTTTGTTCAGAGTGACCCGATGTTCATCTGTACTATTACAGGGTGAGAGTTTATAGAGAATTTAACATTGGGTTCTTTGTGTCAGTGGGACATGAGGGTCATTACATAAACAGAAACATTAAATTTATCATTTTAAGGCAAATATAAATAAATAAATAAATAAATAAAAACTGTCAAAGAATGAGGAGTAATGCAAAAAAAAAAAGCAAAGGAAGACTGATTTTTAAAGTACTTTCTGTACTCTAAACAAAATGAAAGACAAGTACATGATATTCCCTTTTCCTTATCTAAACATAACAAGAATCAGGATTCCCAAAAGACTTTTCCAGCCAGCTCCAAAGGAAAAAACTATCCATGATTTACAGACTGAAGCCACAATGTCTGTAACTGTTAATACAACTAAACTTAGCATGATGCTGTAGTACATAAAGTGAGACAGCTAACATAAAGCTGTAGCGTGTCTGTAAAGGAGGATTCCTTTCATATCCTGCCACAGTGATGACGTCATTCCTAATGCGCCAATCCCTACATCAGATCCGGTTCTCTTCCTGGAAATCCAACATCCAGCTAATGAAATATACAGCTTTCAGTGTTAATTTAGTCAAGGAGAATTTTGACACTAAGTATTCACTGACAACCTTTTATTTCATGACTAAATTATAACGTCAACTTATATGAAAAATATTTGATAATAACTGAAATTTTTGTACTTTCCAGCCTGATGAGATGAAATATCTGGCTCTGTTCAGGACAACCTTGCTTACTGCTCAAGGGAATTTACAGCCAGCAGAAATATCCTTCAGCAATATTTACATATTAATTATGTATTTAAAATATATTCCCTTCTTTGTTTGATGTTCCTGAGTGTGGCGGAGAAGCAAGGGAATCCTGCTCACTAGGCTTGCTAACAGGTTTATGAGTCAAGACACACACACGGCGTTGGTCTGAACCAACTAACATCTTTATATGAAAATACAGGAGTGTTCACCATCACAGTCTACACAATGCTGTCTTCATTCCAGAACTAGCAAAACAGTAACCGAGTCGCGAGCGAACTTCCGCATAGCAACAGCACCACCAATTGCGTCTCAGAAGAAAATTCTGTCAAGACCCCGTTCCTTCCCTGACGTCATAGCCCATCTTAAAGGTACAGCGCACAATTTATGCATCATGAAACTGTCAGAAAAATATGACAGATAAGTTTGACTAAAATTAAAACCGATTTTATTGGCTATTAAAAGTCATCTCTGTCTGTGATTCTATAGTGGTACACTGTAACTCATTTAGTTTTGGAAGTAGCAGTGATGGATGGGTAAGAAGAGGTTCTACTGAAAAAGAACAGCTTAACAGCTCATTAAAAATCGGAAGAAATAAACATGAACTGGTTAATTTCGGGACTGTGATCTTAGTTCAAAATTCAAAACTGTGAACTATGCATGTGAACTAGTTCATCTTATGTGTGTGAACTGAGTTAGCTGTTAAACGTGAAGCTATAACCACTGAAACAGCTTGCATGCATACCATTTTCACAGTGAACACACTCATATGCATATTACATTTATCTTTTACATAAACCACTTTTTTCTCACACACGTAAAAAAGAGATTTGAAATTAGCTTTCACTGCTATGCTGATGACACACAATTGTATGTTTCAGCAAAGCCAGATGAGAGACACAAGCTTAATAA
>JAQQZR010001909.1:0-10211 GCA_030068235.1 Notoglanidium macrostoma
GAGAGAGAGAGAGAGAGAGAGAGAGAGAGAGAGAGGGAGGGAGAGAGAGAGAGAGAGAGAGCGTGATACAAATGGATAGAGAGATATGAAAGTACTTGAATAAGGTGACAAAGCTGATCACTAATAACACAAGAAATGTGTAACTGTGTGATTCTTCAATGTTGCAGTTTTATTTAAACACGGAAATGAAATCGAGATGTCTGGTTACAGATGACCATTCCTCAGAGATTTGTGTGCTCACTTATAATTTTCTCTGTCATAGAGAAAGCAAGAGGGAGAGAGAAAGAGATAGAGAAAGCGAGAGGGAGAGGGAATGTGGAGAGCGTGAGAGAGAGGTAGGGAGAGAGAGAGAGAGAAAAAGAGAGAAAGAGGGAGAGAGAGAGAGATAGAGAAAGTGAGAGGGAGAGGGATGGGGGAGAGCGTGAGAGAGGGGTAGGGAGAGAGAGAGAGAGAGAGAGAGAAAAAGAGAGAAAGAGGGAGAGAGAGAGGGGTACAGATAGATTTTTTTCTCCAACTGAAAAGGCCATTTGTAAAGGTCAGGCAACACTTCAAACACCCAAACATACACATATGTTCAAAAACCCTTATGAACTCCCAGAGATCTCAGAGCGAGGGGGCGGGTCCGTGATAATGAAGCCCCCTTAAAGCTGGATTATACTTGCTTTTAACTAGTCGGCCGCATGCGCGAGACGGCTGCTGGCTGGATCCTGCGGTTGTTTAGTGTGTCGCCTGTGCACTTCCTCAGAAAATGAAGCTACACGTCATTGTGGTGCAATACCAGCATAAACAACTGGGGCAGTGCAGCACCATGTGACACCGTGCCCTTGTCCGGATTATTCCTGCTGCACTAGAGGATTTGCAAATCTTAACCAATTTTAAAAGCATGGGAGACCACAGACATAACGCTAGATTCAACGGATTCTTGTAGAACCGTAAGAACACACACCAGACGATTCAGTCGAGACACAGGACCACACGCTAGGCGTTTATACTAAACAATCTCAGAATGGTGATTCCGGGGACTTGCTCGCAGAAACTTACTTCGGAGCAAAACAAGCGTGGAGGCGGACCGGCTGGTTGTTTGGTGCCTGCGCTTTGTATTGGAGCGTAAAACACGATACAAAGGGAAAAAACCGTATAGCCGGGAAGATGGAATCAGACCGGCTTCTACATTTTGCAGCGCGAGCTGCAGGTTAGCTCATGAAAGCTACTGCTACAAGCTAACGTTGTTGCTATTTGTACAAAGGTGGAGGGGGGAGTGAAACCTGTGATCATTACAAATGTAGTCATTTTTATACCTTCCACTGCCAGGTAGATGCCATATTACACAAGTACAGCTGGCGACACGTCCCCGTCGGCTCACTCTTATTGGCTGTTGCGGGTTTCTGCTCAATGTTCCATCGCTGTTCTTTCGCACTACAGGATTTCGAGCCGCAAATATCAAACGTGTTTGAATGTTTGAACATGATTCGAAATCGGTGCAGTGACATTAAGATTGTCTGTAAACGTCTCACACTACAGGGTTACTTGGGCAGATATTCGCTTCAGACCAGCCTCGACTCGGAAACGCCCCCGCGATTAATGGGAGGGGCAAAAATGGCCCAATTATCCTTTAGTTTGGAGCCAGCCTAAACAAACTAGTGTATCAGATCACATACTTATCAACTGTTACAGACCATTATTGAATAATAACTAGTTTTACTAACACACCAAGGGTGCCCTTCAAATTTACCCGAAGGTCTGATTTGTGTACCATTTGTGTCTTTTCTAGCTTAGTAAACACTTTTGTGTTGAGTTTTTAAATGAGATGCCACTTATGACGATCATGAAGCCGGCGAAAATGTTCAACGGAGCTGGTCAGTGTGAACTCACAGAATAAAAGTGGTATTAAAATGAACAATCAATAAAAAGCACTCAAAACAAAGTTGTTTTTCTTTAAAAATCTCAAAGAAATGATACAAGTCCAAGTCTTTACATTAAGACAAATATACAAGTCTTTGATATAAATCAAAGACCAGCTACACTAAAATGAATGACAGATTGAGGGAGTGTTACATAGTCTCTACACCTCTTTTTTAATTTATTTATTTATTTTATTTTATTTTTTTTATTTACACCTATTTAAGATCTTATCCTTTACATTCAGGCCAAAAATAAATAAATAAATCCAACCAAAACCTAGCATATCTTGCCATTCGCGCTTGCGCACCTATACACGCGTTCCAGAATGTCCAATAACCCACTGTTAAAAATCAGAAAATGTAAGAATGCCACCCCGAGAGACTCCACTCATCACGAAGTGACCCCAGGCAAGAGACGGCTATTTACCGATTGAAAGAAAGAAAGAAAAAGTGTATTATTAAACACAAAGCTGCATGCAAAACCACAACCATAGAAACATCTAGACCCCACCCCGAGTATCAGTGTCGCACGGACATCGACCCGAAATGCCGGCCTGCTATCTGATTGGACGCTGTGTCTTCCGATCCATCATCGTGTCTTTTAACTGTGCTGTGAAGTGGTGTGAGGATCCAGATTTTACATCTTATACTTAGTAAACCTGGATGTAAGCAGGTCAGATGTTAATTCTCTCTCATCTACATGAATACATTTACAAAGCAGTTAACTTCCTTTTAAATCGGTCCTAAAATCTGTATCGTAATGAGATACGGAAGCCGTCTTAGTCTTAGTCACAGTGTGCATGCATTTCCGATCCCAGCACACTTCACCTTTGCTGGATAAGAACACAGGACAATGAAGAACCAGTGTTTGTTTTGGTTTTTGTTTTTTTTTTTGCTTAATCTTCTCTTACCTTGAGCCCGGGAGCATCTGCATCTTCAGCTGTGCTTTGTCCGTTCTAGAAAACAAAAGAAAGACATATTTCAGAGGACGGGTGTTTATCTTTGCTGACGTAAAGGTGTGTATGGCATGCAGATACACGTCTGATCACTCCTAGCACAGCAGGTTCCTCTAAAGGGTGGCTTCACACGTGTGCACACACTCACACGCACACACTCGTCTGCACATGCAAAGCCCTTGTTAAATACTGTTCAAACAAAACAATCCGTTCAACGCTATTAAAGGCAAAGTGAGATGGAGCAGGAAAGAGCAAATGCAGCTCAGTCTAACACCTCTAATATCCATATAGGAAAATAAAGGGAAATATTACAATGTGTTAGCTCCACCTAGTCCACCTGCGTCATCCGAAATTCCTTAGCAGGCCTACTAGGCAAGTGAAAGCCAGTGCGCTGCCTAGTTATATGCTTTGGTTGCCTAGAAACATCACTATTTAAGCTAAAAGGTGGTAGTAGCTAACATGGTGTAATGTATGGAAAGCTAGTTAGGTAGTTAAGTGCAGTGATGCACACAGAAACGAGCGCATGCTTTTCTACAACAGGGACAGCTTGGCCAGTCATCATCCTCCTCTTCTGACAGTGTCCGAGGCAACAGAACATTGTCAAGAGATTGCGAGTTCGAAGCATGAACGAATAAGAGTCCAAGAGTGCGGAAAAGCCTGGGTGAGACAGTTGGTCTTACTGCGACTTTAGCCGATCGTGGGCGCCTGTGAGTTCATGTATGAGGAAGAGGGCGGATAGTGTTTTCCTAGGAGTGTGTTAGGCCGCCCTGTGACACTGCAGTTTAAAAAGATGCAGCTGGCTGGCTTCACATGTCTGAGAAAGCACGTGTTAGTGTGCACCCTCTCCAGCTGGTAGCGGTCATGTAATAGGGGAGTGTTGGCGAGTGGGTGAGAACTGGCAGATTAACTAATTGGAAGAAAACAGGGTCAACAAAAAGTCGGCAAGACGTGTCGTGGACCCTGCGTGTGATCTGAGTCACTTGTGATGTATTATAGGTGCATTGTATCGCTGTGAAGCGCATTTTATGCAAACATACACTTTCGTTTCGCAAAAGTCGGTAGCGAATTTTCTGTTGTTGAGCACGAGACGAAAAGCAAGCTCTGGTGACTATTAAATCGACAGCCTGCTGAGGCTGCTTGTCTGCCAGGCAACTACGAATCTAAATTTTTTAAAATAATAATAATTAGCCTGGACACAATTTTGTCTCAGGGGCCAGGGATACTGATTTATCCACCCCTGCAAGCGCGTGCACACACACACGCACGCACGCGCGCGCACACACACGCACACACACGCACACACACGCACACACACACGCACACACGCGCGCGCACTGCCCAAAGCTGGGAATACACGTCCCAAATTTTCATCAACTATCAAGAATAACAGACATCAAGTTTCAAGGTGTCGTATACATTACAGATACACGGACATTTAATCACGGACAACATTACAGGGCTATAGAGATGCAGGCTCGGCTGCTGTGAAGAAAAGCTGAGGAAAATGAATAAAGAGAGAGAAAACTGAGCAAGGGAATGATTGGGGGGAAAAGAAAGAGAAAGGCAAAACAAGTTTAGAGAGACACTGGAGGGCAATTTAGTATGAAATTAAAGTGCCAATAAAGAACAGTGACTCTCTGTATGATGACTAATGGCGGAGCTGGGGCAAAACTCCACTAGAGTAAACGTCCTATCTGTAGAGGATCTGTGATTTCAGCAAAATCGTGTTTACTACAAACTCACGCACAGTAGAAATTTAATGGTAGGTGATCTGTAGAATTTCTTTAGAATCCTTGTACGACTTTTACAGAAGAAAAACAATGTTATGTCAATGCGAAACATGGAGGCTACAAAAGCTTCGGGAAAGCAGAAGTGCCCACAGTTACCATTTCCTGAAAGTCAGATAAAGTTACATAAGAACAGCACTGGTAAGCCGTTTTGTGCGTCTATGTCCTTTAATGAGAATGCAACAGCAGTTTCGAATTTGCATTATATATAGGCATTCGCAGGAAACGTTTAATGGCCCGATTCTAATTTAGTTTGGAGTAAACAGGTTTTACGGTCTTTTCTCAATGCAGAGAACATGTGGAAAGTATTATCCATGACGAACATTCACTACAGATGCAATACATTGAATACGGTGGTGTAGTTCAGTAAATTCCTCGAAACACTCGCCTCAAGCCTATAAGGGCCCCCAACCTCCCAAACCTGAGCGCCCATCAAACTGCCGCAATAGAGTGCTCTTCAAACGCCCAAACACAAGGGCTCCAAAATACATAATCGTAGTTGAAGGCTTCCAAACTCAAAGGCCCCATAACTCCTAAACACAAGAGCCTCCAAGGAGCAAAATCCGAAGCCACCAAACTCAAGGGCTTCCCAACCAAGAATCCCCAAACTCCCAATCCGAAGAGTCCCTACATGTCAGAACGCCCAAATTCAAAGGCCCTAAAACTCCTAAACATGAAACTGTAGGGCCTCCAAACTCAAGGGCCAACATAGTCCCAATCTCCAGGCCCACCACACTCCTAAAATGAAGCACCTCCAAACTCTCAAACCCCGAATATGCTCTACTCTCTACTCCGACCAGTACTGCTAACCTTTCAGGCAGTAAAAACCAGCACAAGCAGAGATTGATTTGAAATTCCCCTTGGCTGTTTCCATGCCTGCAGGGGAAAGCTGGTCTCATCATCGAGATTCAGCAATCACACCTACAGCACTGTGAATCACCGTAGGGGTTACATTACGCCTCTACTTGCTAACCATGCCATTACGACAAATAATCTTCCACGGTCATTAAACATAAAGTTCCTATTTTGCATGTGCAGTTGTTTTAGATGCAAATAAGGCGCTACAAGCTTCTGACTAAGAATTTATTCCATGAACACATGGTTTGCATGTTTGGAGAAGAACTCGCGTGTCCTGCACAGAGGCCTGACCTCAACCCGAGTGAACCCCAACTGCACCCGCACCCCAGGCCTCCTCGCCACTGCCTGACCTCACTAAGGATCTTGCAGCTGAATGAACACAAATTCGCACAGCCACGCCCGAAAACCTTAAACTACGTACAGTGGCCAAGGTGTGAGCTCATCTGGCTGATGGGAGAACTATTTTTACTAGTCGGATTAACTCGTGTACAAGGATGACGAGAAACGAGAACGCGCTTGCGCACGTTAACAGGGTTTAAACCGAGCAAAATAAAGTCGGCAACAAGGAGCCTATCACAGAACCAACCGGCACAATGTGTCATCTCGGTTACAATATCAAGAGAACCAACACCGCTAGTCAGATACAGCCTCAAGTAAGGTTTTACATGACGATTTGTCGAGACTTCAAGTGTGATGTGCTACGTAAGCATATGATCATTTTTCTCATGTTAGTAACTCACACATATACACACGTGCACACACACACACCTTCCCAGTGGCATTGTTGCAGAGTAGACCATAACTGTGGATATTTCCTTCTTGTATTAACACAGTGGGTGAAACCAAGGTGAGAAATTAGCATTGTAACACATAGACATCGAGTAGCAGAGACATGAAAGGCTGCCAATGAAACCCTGACCTTGAAATCTGGCTGCTAATTATTCATTTCAGTATTCGTAAAGTGATTATTATGTTGTATTCTCTCCTGAAAGAGCAGAGCTTGAGACAGTTGCTGGACAAAACCTTATGGAAGACTCGGCGCGCACACCAGCGACGACGTGATACAACGGAGCAGCCTGAAGCCGCGCATTTTCAGATAGAGCCGGCAACAGAAGGTGGCGCGATCATTGATGGCACAAAGTGGGTGGGGCAAGAAAACTGAAACCGCGCAGTAGAGTTTAACCTGAAGCAAATGAGAAGCAAAGCAACGTGGCGATTACCGATGAGAGAGGCGGGGCTGTGGTTCTGTTCCTCCCCTCGTGGCTTTTTGTAACATTGTCCAGATGTTTTGGCTTGACAGATTCATTCGCTGGAGCTCCGGCAAAACTATTTGCGTACAATGAAAACCTAATTGAACGGACAGCAGAGATCGCAAGTGTTGTTTTAAGGCGTTTTCACACTTGGTACGAATACTCGAGTCTGCACTCACGACCAGTTTTGGGGTCGCTGGAGGTGGGGCTCATTGTCACAGGGTTGCGCTCACATAGAAGAAATCTTCCAGAACCTTGGCTCGCTTGCGCAATTTCACTTATGTGCTGCAGGTTTTGCCATTTTTTTTATTCTTTGTCTGTGGTACCAACCCTCACACGGCAAAGAACAAGTTCTGGTTGGTCATCAGCACACACGTGTACAGCATTAAATATTTCAGTGAAACAACGTGCGAAGTCCAACACCAAGCCAGTGTTTCTGTTGATTTGATTCATTTACATTCACATTTACATTTATGCCATTTGGCAGACACCCTTATCCAGAGCGACTTACATACATCTCATTTATACAACTGAGCAGTTGCCTTGCTCAAGGGCCCATCAGTGATAGCTTGGCAATGCTGGGATTTGAACTCACGACCTTCCGATCACTAGTCCAATGTTTTAACCACTGCCCCAGGTTTCAAGACACAGCCAAGGTGGGGAAATGGCTAGAGCAAAATCCATTTCAAAAAAGAATAAGTCACAAAATAACAAAGAGGGGATCACCAAAGTGTTGTCAAGCATTCCGTTCCAGACTACACAATCCTCTTTCCACTGAAGCCGCCCCGTGGAGGGGGTTATAATTCTACAACCACGCATTTGACAAAACACTTTCTCCAGCTCAGGATGCTGTATAAAGATCATATCCTAAAATGATTTATCATTGGACATTTCCTTTAAGACGATGACGAGGAGTCAAACGCAGGGAAATGTTGAAGTTCTGTCTTTACACTGAGCCTGAAGAGGAACACTGCGGAGTTCTTTCATCCTTCTCTCTCACTCTGTATACAGGTCGATACGCTGGCCTGTAGTCAAAAAGTACAGAGTCTTTTGTACAAAGTGCTGACAGGAGATCAGAATCTGATGGTGTACGTGCAAGGAATAAACCAGATCGGAGAAAAAATGTGGAATATCTATAGAAAAGGTGTCGGTGACGGGGTGGTGTGCTGCAGCCTGGTATGAAGCAGGGTTCCTCTTCCCACCCAGAGGTTAATCATTTTCCCATTTTTTTCCTTTTAAACCACAGCAATTTACCAACAATGAAACTTTTCTTCATTAAAAAACGCCGCATTGGACATTTTTTTTATATGCAAGTAGTATTTAATGCTGAGGAACATCTCCAAGACGAGCAAGTTCCTGTTGCAAATTACGTTACAGCAGTCACGAAGTGTCGTTCCCTCACCAGCACATCTGCAGAAGTTAAGAAGACACAAAAACGCAGCTTGGCTTATTAAGTTGCAAGACTCCGTCCCGAAGGCTTTCACAGTAAACTCAGAGCGACTGGTTAACCTCGAACACTGGAGTCGCAAACATTTGTACGGACAACGGTGCACGTTTTTAAAACCTGGTTACTATAGAAACAACAGCGTATCGGCGCGTTACTCTAAAGCTTTGCAGCCGGCACTACCGTCAGGGCTGCGGGTATAGAAAACTGATCACATTTTTCGAAAATAATCAAGTTTTACCCCAGACATTTTCTCAGGAAAGACAGACAAGTTACTAAGAAGGTGAATGAAAACGGACCACAATATCAAATGAAAACGGGATGCTAATTTTCCCGGAAGCACCTTTAACGGGAGTGTCAGCGAGCCAACTCGGTATAAAGTGAGTGTGGCTTCTTTGGCTTCTTTTCTCATTTCCTCTAACAGAAATCGAAACAGAACGTTTGGCCATATTGCACCCAAAATATCATGTTCTCAATATTAATTTCTTGTTTATAGAAGTGCTGTAAAAGCAATATCACACTCGCACACAATCGTGCAGTTACGCTGAATTCCAGCTCCTGCCTGCGGCCAAATCATGGTCTTGCTCGGGCAACAGTGCTTAATTCTCAGTAAGCAGACGTCGAGCTGGTTAGGAAGGGACATCAGCTAGCTCCTGATTATAGTAGCATGCCACCAATGAGAATGAGCAAATGTCAAACTGACAATTAGTTGCACTTCTGTTTTAAACAGTTCAGGATTTCTTGATCAAGAAAACGTGCAACATGCACACCTTTTCGTCGTTTGATCATTTCAATCAGTAGAAAAATAAAGAAGCAGCTGTTGCATATTCAGCTTTGAGAGGAAGAAAGGAGAAGGAAAGAGAAAGAGAGAGAGAGAGAGAGAGAAAATAAGGGAGGAGATAAAGAATTCAAGGCTTCATTGCGCAATATTTGAAGCTCTTCCTCATTGATTTCTTATAGAATTTTTTTTTCTTTCACACACACACACACACACGGCTTCAGGGCACAATAACGTCGTGCAAGCAAAGGTGTTACCGTGGTAACTGCACAAGCCGCCAAGATGCTTCAATATTCAACTGAAAACAGGACTTTGGCCCATGTCTAATTAACACAAAGTCATGGCACAACCCTCTTTAGCAGCTAATTCACCACACACACGTTGGCTTTGCACAAAAGAATGGCGGCCCATCTATCCTGAATACGTCTCGCCTAATAAAGTGAATAACTTGACATGGATTAGAGTTATGACACATTCTTCCAGAAAACCTCACAGACAGACAGACACGTTATTCCACGTCTGTGTCTGTCATACACGGCCCTCTGAATGAGCAGTTACTATAGAAACGATATCATTTTAGAACAAGTGCAATAAAATAAACCTGTGATTTGAACTACAGCGGTATAACTGTCAGATCTGCTGTTCTAGAAAATCAAGCGCTGGGGTATAATGTTTATTTCAAAACGAAGCGCTGTTGTAAAATGACTTCGTGATGATCCATCGTGAATAAGGGAGTCATTTTGATTTAAAGGTTTCACAAGACAACGTGTCGGCACGCGTTATTCAGCTACAGCACAGAAGACGAGACGACTGCAAACAGATTGCATCGGGATTGTGAAAATCAGTGATGAGTCAGTAGTTTGTTACTGGCAAAGCATCAGTAGACTGAACTCATTTATTATTAATGCATTAGGGACATATGCAGTGACTGGCTACGATCAATCACGGGAAAAAAATAAAGGGCTGCAAATGTCAACCTTCTAAAAATAAAGTTGCGAGTAGAGTAAAGAAATAAACTGGAAGTGCAATATTGAGGTCTATATTTGTGGCGCGGTGGTTAGTACTGTCGCCTCACAGCATGTAGGTCCTGGGTTCGATCCCCGGGTCACCCAGGGTGCCTTTCTGTGTGGAGTTTGCATGTTCTCCCCGCGCGTGCGTGGGTGGGTTTCCTACGGGTGCTCCGGTTTCCTCCCACAGTCCAAAGACATGCAGATTAGGTCAACTGGCTACTCTAAAT
>JAQQZR010001910.1:0-10209 GCA_030068235.1 Notoglanidium macrostoma
AACAGTCCATCATTACTTTAAGACATGAAGTGACTTTTAAGTAATAAAAATAAAGAAAAAAACATTGAATTAGAAGGGTTGTCCAAACTTTTGACTGGTAGTGTGTGTCATATCCTATATTCTGTATTTATTCCAGCATCTTGCAATCTGAACAATTGCAATATGGTCTTTTTTGCACATTTCCTACATACATGTATATACAGATATATATTTCTTTCTTGTACATGCACAAATGTTTCTTTGTAAAAGTTGTATACATGCATATATCCTTTTTAAGCACGCCGAGAGCAAGGTAACACCGGAGTCCAATTCCTTGTTTGTGTACATATATTTGGCCAATAAAGCTGATTCTGATTAAATTTTTTTTTTGTTACAATTTAATTTTTGTTTTTGTAATTTTCCGTCCCTGTTCTGTTTATTAGATGTTATGTGCTTTGTGTCCTTTCCTGTATGTTATTTGTTCTGTATTGTTTCTTTCTCTTTTGCTGTGCTGAATATTAAATATAATGACGCCCCCTGTGTTTAAAAGGTGAACATTGAAAACTGAAGCAATCTTTAAGCATTCCTCTCAGTGCGGAACTGAACGCTCTGCCGTGTCGCAATGTTACATGGCGTTTACCGTCATCCTCTTGGGTCAGATTTTGTTATTTATTTAAACACATCAATTTTTTCTGAAGTATATATTTTGATCTGATGTAATTGTAGCCCCCGTGAAAAAGGGGAAATCTGTAACTTTCAGTTCAGATGTGGCGAACGATCTCTCTATTTTTGCTTTTTAAAACCGCAGACTCCATCTACATCGCATGCAATCTGACTGGTAAGAAGAAGTGAAACATGAATAGAGAAAGGAATCATTACTGCTGTGAAGTTGCAAAAAAAAAAAAAAAAAACTTATTCAGTATTTGGAGGCCCTCTAACTGCTCCGTTTTCTAGTCATTTGTTGAAATCGTTTTTTTTTTTTTAGTAATCTGTTAATGTTTCAGTCCTAATCAGAAAAACATACTAATTGATGATTTAATGTCATCAACTGTGAAAATAGTTTCTGTGTAACTGAAATAAATCACATCAGTCGTACTGATCGGTGTGTTTTCACTGCAGTCCTGAGACTCCAGAATATTACACAAGTGGTTACATAAAGTCACAACACTGTGAATGAATCATTAGTTTATGGTTAAATACAGTTTCTTCTCTCTTACTATAACGTTTTTACTATCACCCCCACCCATCCTCACACACACCCACACCCCCACACACACACACCCAAACCCGCACACACAACCACCCACCCACACCCCCACACACACACCCCCAAACCCCCACACACAACCATCATGTTCTTCATCCTTGAACTTTTGTTTCCCCCCAAAATGTCAAATGAATAAATCTCTGAAGGTGTTTTAATCACATTTTATTGGGTGGCCTATCTATTTCTGTTTTAGATTTTTACACGAGATTTATGGGTTAAATACAATACTTAGTGAATTGCTATCAAATAAACTCATCTTTAACATTTTTCATCATTATTATTATTACTATTATTATTATTATTATTATTATTATTATTATTATTATTATTATATGAAATGTAACCCTAAACATTTTCATGTATATTTCTAGCATAACTATGAATTATTTAATGAGTAAATTTGAGCTGCTGCTTCTGTAATGACTGCATTTCTGATTAATACGAGTTTGATCTTTCCCAGATTTACAGGATCACAGCGACTCTCAGCGAACATGTGTTGTAAGGTAGTCAACTGCAAAGTATCACTGATGGTAATTTCTCTTCATATGTGCTTATTTTTTTACCTCTAATGACAGAATAAATTGTGTAATTTGCGTTTCTCAGCCTCAGAATGTGAGATACAGAATGAGCGCTCAGATAGAACCATTATCATATCATATAATAATATCTGTCATAATAGAATCAATATTATAGCAAACCTTTTAATATCAAAACCCTTTTTTTACTTTATTCCTTTTGTTTCCACAGATTATCCAGACAAAGATTGGATTGGGGTTAATAATATGTGGCTTTTTAGCCAAAAGTTTTGACACTGTGTCTATCCAAAGCTATGTCATGTACTGGGGATCTGCTTGTGTATGTTCTCTTTGTCCTGCTTTAATATTTTACACTGTTGTGTTGTAGAAACACTTGATAATCCCGGTTTTGATTTACCTTTGATCAGTTCATCACCGCTGGTGTTCTGACATATGCTACCGCGGAGTGCCGTGATTCCTATTTGGTGGGTAGACACGATCATGTAGACTTATTTC
This sequence comes from Notoglanidium macrostoma, assembly GCA_030068235.1. NCBI lineage: Eukaryota > Metazoa > Chordata > Actinopteri > Siluriformes > Auchenoglanididae > Notoglanidium > Notoglanidium macrostoma. The sequence goes on from JAQQZR010001910.1 coordinate 2,278, forward strand.
TAAACTTATATGTAAATAAGGTCATCATGCATTCTGGATATATAAAAATATTTCATATATAATCATTCTCAGGAGCCTTTACGGCACTCCATGACTGAAAACAGAAGGAAGATTATATAAGTGATAAACATATTATCATTTATATGTGATTAGTGATTAGAGGAGCATTTAAAGAAGTCCTGTAAAAGTTACAGAGCTACCCTGTTACACCTCACGGCTCGGTTTCCTCTCTGGTTAGGTGAAAGCCGCGATGGTTATGAACCTGATCAGCGCTGTGGCTGCGGTTGTAGCCGCCGTTGTGTTCTACATTGATCTGAAGCACCACCTGTCTGTAGATACAACCTTATGTGATTATCGGTCAAGCCGTGAATGTGAAATGCTTCTCCATCATGGGGTCAGTCTCTCACTGTTCTCACACACATATATATGTTTGTTGATTGTGTGTATGTTAGAAATAAAACAAATCACTCCAGCACACTTTACTATTCTGAGATATAATACTTATAAATATGTTTATATTATAAGGAAAGCAAATTTTAGAAAGTGTTTTTCTTATTTCTTGTACACATTGTAAAGTGAACTGGATTTTTTTCCCCAGATTTTTATTAGTGGCCTTAAACCACTCCTGGCTGTGTCTTTACTTGAGGTCTGCCTGTCCCTCGGGACGATTGTACTGATCTGGACTGACACAAGCTCCTCTTAAGCTCCGGTCAGTGTTTCCACATTTCCCTCACTGCTTCTGAAGCATGATCAGTTTATACTTTTGTTTATTATAGCAGTGAAATGTAAAGCGTGCACACAGTAACAGTGATCAGATACAGATCTATAGAAATATTTTATAAAAATAATAAAAATATAAAATATATAAAATATTATTAAACTAAATATTTAAATTTTTTTTAAATATGTTATTTCCTCCTGCAGTCTTAAGGAGAGGATCGTCTGATCAGCGATCCACATCAGGAAACTTCGCCTCATTTTAATGCATCTTCAGAGCTTTTTTTTTGTGTTTTGGTGTACGCATAATACACATGACATGAATAAAAAATGCTGAAGTACCAATGATATGCTCTTTTCTTTGATGTGTTTTCCTGATTTGAGACTGAACAATGATAAAATTATTAATTTAATAAAAGAAATAAAATATAATTATACCACATGGTTGTTAAATTCTGATTTCTCAGAATGTGTTGATGAATTTCCTATAACAGCAGGTCTGACAGTAGTGCAGCACAGTTAATATTAATGTGTCATTTTTCCCTTTTTTAATCTCACTCCTTTACACTAGAACTGACATAGCAAGAGATTCTACTGATGAAGTAAAAATTCATAAGTGTTAAAAGAACAAAAAGAAATGGAAGCATAAAGGCACCACCATGACAATGCTTCAAAATCATGGGCTAGTGCATCAAGTCAAGTGGCTTTTATTGTCATTTCAAACATATATAGATGATATACCAGTAGTACAAAGTGAAACGAGACATCGTTCCTCCAGTACCAAGGTGCTACATGAACTAACCATCTAACTAGTGCATCACTGCAACTAACTGCTGTACCTTTATAAATACAAACCCTTCAATAATCCCTTTAATAGTAATAAGGACTTTTTTTCCTTTCCTTTTAGAGTACTCCTCCTGGTATAATAACAGAATAGCTTTTTACTCAAAATTCATAGTATTAGATCCTCGCTAAGCAGGAAATCTTGGTGGTAGAACTGTAGACTGGCTTTACACAGGCAAATCAGTTAAACATGCAGCAGGAACTATCTGAGAACCAGAACAACAACTTCTGATCCTTCTGATCCTGAAGACTACAAAGCAGACCATTCAGAGGAGGTCATGCTTCGGGCGTGTTCAAGATATTTGTGAAGAGCTAAAACAGAGACGGGTCTTTCTAACACTGTTGCATCAGGAAACCTCAAACCACTCCCTGATCTGTGTCCTGCAGACAGTGCTATATCTGCGCCTTACAAAACGCAAAAGACACGACGCTTAATTGCAAATAAATACAGAATTATTTAGAGAAAATCATAGCATACACAGATTATAAACATTACATTGATGCTTCATGTTTTAAAAATCTCCATGTTCTTCATTTTAATGGAGATCAGCATGATGAAAAAACTTGCCATGGGTGAAAGAAAGCTCTCACGGTAGTGCAGCTGCGTTGCTTATGTTCTTTGCTCTCAAAGTCTTCCTTACACATTGGACGTTGGGTAAGCACTAACCAATGTATACCAAGAACGCCCCACAGTACCTGCTTATTGCTTATAGATTTTTAGTTTTTACACTCTGAAGAGAAAAGCTTTTCTAAATAAGGTAATACGAGTTAACATGAGCCCTTGCCCTGCCTCGTTAGCCGGAGTGTTGCCGTACGTCACGTCAGTGTGCTGTTAGACACAGGGTCTGAAAGGAGTAAAGAAAAAAGAAATAGTCGGGTAAGGGTACAACTATTATGCAAGTCAGAAAGGAAATATCGTTCTAAACAGCGCTGATTATATTAAACCGGATGCACAACAGCTTCATGGAAATTGTTTGTTCCTGTCTTGTCTTGACATGCACACCAGACTGGCAATCTCCCTCAGTGGAAATTCTGGAATTCTTTCGGAATGCAGGATGTCTGGCATATAACGGCAGCTCAACGACACGTCATGCACTCATTTAGAGGAGGGAGAGAGAGTGATAGACTGCACTGCTGAAAGGACAGGAGGTAATATAATTTATGTTTATTAAACTACATGTATTTTCTTACAGGGTCACTGTTTGCTTTAATGTGTTTATGAAAATGTTTCTTTTTCAAACGGCTTCCTTTTTAACACTTTTGGTCTTGCTTTTTAAATGTTTTTCCTTTGTATTGCTACGAAGAGTCACCAACTTCTGGAAGCAAATTCCTTTTAGCATATTAGGCCAATATATCTGATTGTTATTTTTATCTGATAATATCTGATTCAGATTTTTATAGTTTTATAGTTTGTATATATATATCCCAGCTCATGGATATATTTTATTTATGGCAATGTTATTAACATGGTCGAAGGCAGTTTATTCATTCATTTATTTATTTATTTATTTATTTATTTTTTAAGGGTCTGAGTGCGAGAGTTGTGTATGACCCTATTGTACGTGTTAGGATTTGTTGTTGTTTGTTTGTTTGTTAGTTCCTTTTTTTTAGGGTCATTTGGTATACATGATGTCAAAATGTTGCTGATGTTGATATTTTGATATCTTGCACGGTGTTGAAATGACAACGTAGGATCGAACCTAGTCATAGCAAAATGGTTCATCAGAAAGGTTTATTTTATCAGCGGACACTATCAGACCTCCAGATTTTCTCGTTTCTTAAGGCATCGATGCACAGCAAACTGCCCAAGGGGACCCCTTTCATTTTAAAGGTCAGAGTTGATGTCTTCATCCAACTTCTATCTTTTATATTTACAAAGAGACCATTTACAATGTGAGAAGCCGCGATATCTTGGCGTCACTGGACAGATGGCCCTAAAGACATGAGGGTAATTATACCAATTAACCATAAACCGACATCCCAAGGACAATGAAAGACTTCATCAAATGATCATCATTTTGTCTCAACAAACTTCTCTGCCTAAGAGCCTAACTTTGTAATTACAGACTTTCTGAATGTTCTATTGTTAAGTCTTCGGGAATTGCGCATTCGCACCGTCTTACACACATTATTTCATTAACATTTAGATTACATTTTACACTACATTACATTAACACACACACACATAAACCCACCACATGCACATACGTGTCACATACTCCTCAGAACAGATGAAGAGATACGCTCCCTGTGGTGAACCAGTGGAAATACAGACAGATTCAGATGCTCGACCATTTAAAACTCGCATCTGAGTTCTGTTAGTGAGAAAACTAATAATCCATCTAATGAGTTGATGATTCAAGTGAAAAAAGATTTAAGCCTAGTATCATGTGCGTGAGGTTGTATCGTGTTAAAGGCTGATGAAAAATCAACAGAAAGTAATCTTGTATAGGTGTTTGTTTGCTCTAAATGTTTGTAAAGAGCATGGAAAATGAACAGCTTTGCATCATCGACACCTCTCTTTGCTTTATATGGAATTTCTCTCCAGCTACTTGATGGCACACTAGATTAATGCATTAAATACAATAGTTAGTGAATTACTGTCAACTAGACTCATATTTAACTTCTTTCATTATTATTATTATTATTATTATATGAACTGTAACCCTAAACATTTTCATGTATATTTCTTGCATAACTATGAATTATTTAATGAGTAAATTGGAGCTGCTGCTTCTGTAATGACTGCATTTCTGATTAATATGAGTTTGATCTTTCCCAGGTTTACAGGATCACAGCGACTCTCAGCGAACATGTGTTGTAAGAAACTAAACCGGAAAGTGACCGACATATGTGCTTATTTTTTACCTCTAATGACAGAATAAACTCTGTAATTCGCGTTTATCAGTCTCAGAATGTGAGATACAGAATGAGCGCTCAGATAGAACCATTATCATATCATATAATAATATCTGTCATAATAGAATCAATATTATAGAAAACTTTAATATTAAAGTTTAATTATAATTTTTGTTTTGTTTTGTTCTATATTGATCTGAAGCACCTGTCTATAGATCCACCACAGTGTGATTATCAGTCCGACCCTGAATGTGAAATGATTCTCCATCATGGGGTCAGTATCTCACTGTTCTCACACATTTGTTTGTTGTTTGTTTGTTTGTTTGTTAGATATAAAAACAAATTACTCCAGCACACTTTACTTTTCTGAGATATAATACTTATAAATACTTTTATATCATAAGGAGTTGTTTTTTACTTCTTCAGCACTAACAGTGTCCCTGTGTGTCATCAGAAAGAGATACGATCTCGAACTTCTTATTTATTTCAGGGTGAAGTTTTCCTTTAATAAGACATTGAACAGCAGATTGATACATTTTGATTGATTTTTTTTCCTAAAACAGCCTCATATGTATTCATAGTAAAGTGAACTGGATTTTTTTCCCCCAGATTTTTATTATGAGCCTTAAACCACTCCTGGCTGTGTCTTTACTTGAGGTCTGCCATCCCTCGGGGCGATTGTACTGATCTGGACTGACACAAGCTCCTCTTAATCTCCGGTCAGTGTTTCCACGTTTCCCTCACTGCTTCTGAAGCACTACCAGTTTTTACCTTTGTTTATTATAGCAGTGAAATGTAAAGCATGCACACAGTAACAGAGATCAGATACAGATGTTCGTATTTTATTTCCTCCTGCAGTCTTGCGCAGCGGATCGTCTGATCAGCGATCCACATGAGGAAACGTCACCTCATTTTAATGCATCTTCAGAGATTTTTTTTTTTTTTTTACATGTTTTAGTGTGCACATAATACACATGACATCAATTTAAAAAAATGCTGATGTACCAATGAATCCTGATATGCTATTTTCTTTGATGTGTTTTCCTGATTTAGACGGAACAATGAATAATCCATGTGTATCACTTGCATATCAGACTTTATTGTTTTTTTAAATAAAATAAATAGAATATGATATATACATACATATACACCTGTAAACGCCTACAACGATGTTTAAATCATAGTCCAGTTATATGCAGCTCGCTTGTATTAATGTGCTCGTTCTTTGTCATTTCTTCTTTTTATTCATTTAAATAATCCTTAGGTATGGGGTATTTTTTTAAATCTCACACCTTTACACAGCCTGTAGTAAGTGTAGTAATGGTTTCAGTGTAATGAGCTGTTATTAATATTGGATTTTTACATAACAAACACTGACGAGAAAAGTGATGCACACAGCCAAATGTCCCTGAGCTGAACCATCTCTGGTCCAATCTAACTAGTGAACCAGAACTAACTGTTGTACCTTCTAAACACAAATCCTTTAATAATCCTGGCAAAAGCATTTAGGACTTTTTTTCCTTTCCTTTTAGAGTACTCATCCTGGTATAATAACAGAATAGCTTCTAATGAACATTTCACAAACGCTACATCATTGCTAAACAGGAAATCTTGGTGGTAGAACTACAGACCTGCTTTACACTGGCATTACGTCTAACGTGCTTTACGGATGAGCTCTTATTTTTTTAGATCACACACAGATCCATGCTGTCTTCATACTTTGGCCTTTCCATCAATTTGGTAGAGGTTAGTCTTAATTCTCGACCTTTCGTGGTGCTTCTTTGTGTTACTTTGCAAATTCCAGTTTGACCTTCTGATTCTGCTGATGAGAAGTTTGCATCTTGTGGTGTGGCCTTGTGGTATTTCTGTTCTCAAAGTCTTCCTCGAACAGTGGCTTGTGATACCTTCACCTCTGCCCTCTGGAGGCTGTTGGTGATGTCACTGCCTGTTGTTTTTGGATTTTGTTTTCTTTACACAGCTCTCATGGCTGTTGTTTTCCTTGCAGTATTTTTTGTCTGTGTTCTTTAAAGCATCCATATATATAAACTTTCCATTTCCATACCTGTTTTCCAGATAGCATTCTACCTCATATCTAGCCCTATTTCCATTCCTCATTGCTCTCAGTAACCTCAGGTCCACCTCTGGGGCAATCAGGATCCACCAATGGCCGCATAAGTAGACTAGTAAACTGCTCAAGACATAGGTCATGTGTCTCCTTAAATTTTATCACCATTCTCAAATCATCCTCTTGCACTCACTTCCTGCACAGCCCCCTACTTCCTTCTTCACCATTCTCATCTAAGGTTCTTTCTATCGCCGGTTTCCCACCACCCTCCATCCCATTATTCCTACCCATTCCTCCCCACCCTTTAGTGTGACTATGAGTTCTCCAACCCTCAGAATCCCCCTTCCATCCTCCTCTATCCTCCATATACCTAACTTGGTCCAGTCACAAATCAGATTATGCCAAACTGCCACCTGAAGTCTCACCAATATATTTCTGCAAGGATTTCCTGCTTGCTCACCATGTTTGTCCTGTCAAACATTATAGAATGTTAAGGAACCATTGACAATTGTCTTTTACTTTATTCAAATTTACCTTCCAAGTTAGTCTTTCATCAAACCACGTTCCCAGAAACTTTATCACCTCACTCGCACAAGAGGGTGCACATATAATTTTAACAAAACAGACGGGATTGTACTTTTCCTCAAGAAACAGATTATCTGTGTTTAGGAAATTGACCATTTAAACCCCCATTTATTCACCCATTCTTCTACTTTAACTATTGCTGCTTGCATTTTTGGGTTTACATGAGATACATTATGACCTCTGGCCCGCAGTGCCCATCATCAGCATAGAGAAATCTGCCCATGCCCTGTTCAACTGGTGTAAAAATGTTGTTAATCATGATATTAGATAACATCAGGCTGCACACACTCCCTTGTGGGGTTCCATTCCCTATCACACATATTTTAGAGTACTCTGACCCTATCCTCACCTGTATTTTCCTCTAAAACAAGAAGTCTAAAACCCAATAGTATGTCCTTCCTCCTATTCCTAGTGATTCTAATTTCATAAGCTCTTTCCAGAGCATATCATATGCCTTCTTTACGTTAAAAATACAGCAACTACCACTTCCCTGTTAGTCTGTATCTTCCTGATGTCGGATTCTAAACATGACACCAAGACCACTGTATTTCTGCCTTTATGAAACCCATTTTGGTAAGGGGACAATAAACATATGGGAAAGAGATACCTCTTAAAGGGACCTCACTTGAGTTTTTTTATTGTTCCTAAAAATGACCATTAGGTGGTGCTTCTCCAGCACATCCCAAAGATTCGCAATGCGGTTAAGTTCTGGACTCTGTGGAGGCCAATCCATGTGTGAAAATTATGTCTTATGCTCCCTGAACCACTCTTTCACAATTTGAGCCGGATGAATCCTGGCATTGTCATCTTGGAATATGCCCGTGCCATCAGGGAAGAAGAAATTCCCTGATGGAATAACCTGG
>JAQQZR010001911.1:0-10207 GCA_030068235.1 Notoglanidium macrostoma
CAGCAACAGTTCCATATTCTCATATGTTTCTTTCATGTGTGCTGCATAGCCAACAGGTACTGAAGGATAAACGTTGCCATTGTGTAGCAGAACAGCTTTCAGTCTCAACATTGATGAATCAATGAAGAGACGCCACTCTTCCGGGTTGTGATCACAAACCAAGGCTGAGAACAATCCTTCAATGTCACAACAGAAACAGAGACTGTAGATTTGTGCAAAAAATTTGGTAATATCAAGATGTCGGATCTTTGGTTATATCAAGATGTCGGATTTGGTTATATCAAGATGAAACCCAGAAATTTTCGTACCTGGTGACTATACGATCAACACACGTCACACCTGGGGTGTATACCCACCTAAGAAAAACTTCAGGTCTTCGGATTACCACATCTTTGATCAGGATACAGCATAATAGATAAAATAATTAATAAATATTTTGGATATTTAATTTAACAATCCTCTTGAACATATACGGATATGACAATAAATAAAGTATAGTAAAGTTAATAACAAATTTTATGCTAAAATGTCAAAGCATTATGCTAATATTATACTTTTAAAACATAGATTTAGTGTGTATACGGCTGTAATATTTCTGATTTGGGACAGTCCCTGAGATGTTACCTAATTGATCTGATGTTGGGCATTTTTATTGCTTCAGCTGGAGTGTATTATCCCACTCCACAGCTTCCTCAAGTACACCTGGCCACTTCTGCCAATAAGTGAGTGCACACTGGAAATAAATAAAATTTGGTAGACAAAACATCATAAATCATACATGCTTTTGCATATGCTCTGATGTTATAATATTGTAAAACAAATTTTATTATTGTTGCCAGGTTGTTCTTTTAATGGTACTTCTCAGTCTTCTCTTTATCTCTAGGAGCATCACATGTTTATTCCAGTGTTGGCATCTTTTCAATATTTAGGCTACACTTCAACTTGTATTCAGTACAGAATAAAATTGAAGACCCTAATGGCCAGCATATCACAATTGATGAGCAGTTGATGTTGGGAGGAAGAGCTACGTCTCCCCTGACACTACCTCCTGTAAGATTAGTGCTCATTATTTTCTGCACACACACACACACAAACACATTAACAGTTAACTCTGGTTACTAATACATTACTGGAATGAAATAATAAAAAAGAATCATTTCACAACACAATAATTTCTTTTCTTTCGCGTTTTCTGTCTCAGTATGACGGCGAAGGTGTTCAGGTTGGTGATAAAAACACTGTCCTGGCTCCGGCTGCTGATGTGCTCACACCGGGTAAACAAAACTAAAATATACCTCAGTTATCTGATGTCATATTGAATTCACCTATTAGTTCATCGACTTGATTTTTTGCACATAATTTAATGTTGTAATGTTTCTATGCACTTTTCTCTGCTTGTCCAACATTTCTCTGACATCTGTCTCACCATCTCTGCCTGTGCCAGAGCCTGAGCCAGAATCTGCCGCCAATCTCCATGGTTTTCCTCCTGTCGAACGTGAAGACCTCATTTCTGACTTCAAGCAAGGCCCCTATTCCAGAAGCACTTCCTCTGGGAGATACTGTAGATGGGGAGGATGCTAAACCATCCAAACCCCCACAGCTCCATTAGTACTTACATTATTGACTGGTGACATTGGTGACATTATTGATGAAGAAAATGAAATGCTGGAGAGAGTACAGGCAAAAAAGTAGCAGGTTGAAGAGGCAAAGTTGCATAAGCAGCAGGTTAATGTGGTAAAAGCGCACAAGGAACAGGCTTAAGAGATAGAGCAGCATAAACAGCAGATGAAAGTCCACCAGCAGTTGCCTGCTAGGACCAGGAAGCGCCTGGTAAACATGTTACACCTCAGCAAGAATATGAAGGTTAACCAAGTCTATCTGCGGATCACAGGCCTGACCAGACATGTCTTTATGTTCATATAGCTACATGTAGGCATGTCTCTGAATTCATATGTGAATATGAAAGAGCCTGTTTTAGAGTTTTCCTGAGTATATGCATGGAGTCTATGTTGGCATTCAGGAAATTGAATAATCTTTCTTACTTACTTTGTTTAAGATGTTTAATATCCCACAATTAATCTGATTATCATGAAGGCAAATCTACAATATTGCCTTTAAATGACACAATGCTGTATGTAACTTTTACTTAACACTGGATGTTGACTCTGTCCTATGTTATATAGAGTTGAACTGTTTGTGTGGGAATTGGGTTACGGTGTAAAGAAAAAGCATGAAGAGTTCCAGCCATTTGGAAATGTCACTGTCAGCAAAGGTCACTTACATTTACTAATCTCTGCAATTTTTTTTCTTCAAAACTTAAAAGTGTGCACTTGCAACACAAGGAGATGAGTGTGTAGTGGGGTGTTCTGTATTTCTTAAAGTTGATTTCCTGAAATTACACCCAACACAGAAGAGGTATGTGTTGACTATTGAAAGATGCAATAGCAGTGTCCTGATACTAACACAACATGTTCTGATTACATTCTGGTATACAGACAGTGCCAATTTTCCATCATGGTTGGCTACATTATTGGGAATGTAATGCTCATTCACTGCTCTTTGTGTCTCGCTGTTCCCTACAGGTGATGGAGAACAGCCACTACAAAGGCTTTGGATTTGTGTGCTTGTCCTCTCCTGAGGAAGCCACAACAGCCATGAAGATGAATGGGAAGATGTTAGGTAGGAAGCTGCTGTATCTGTCTAAAAGCAGAGAGCAGCACAAGTCTTATAAGTAGTAGTTATACACACACTTAACTGACACACACACACACACACACACACTCACACAAACACACAGAAAAAATTGTACTTTTAAGGAAAAAGTGGGTTGTGGAAATAGTAAATAGCCAGGCATTATCAGAGAGGTCATTGTTTCTGCATGTTCACAAAGCCTCCTTGTATTTACGCTGCATGGTAATCAGACACAGATTGAAACCAGGGCTGTCACTCAAAACATCTTGTTTTCAGCCCAGTATTAAGCCCATTTTCTCCCCATTCTATCTGAAGGTGGTTTTTTTTTACACTTCCTTTCACTAATTGCAATTCAGAAAACTTTGCTCTGACAATTTATTTTTAACAGTTTTAACCATTATTGATTATTTTATTTCTTTTAGAACACTGTTTTTTTTGTTTGTTTGTTTCTCAGTGTTTCTATATATACTGTATAAATGAGAACTATGTCCAAAAACCTTGGGAATTGAATTGAACACTTTTTCTTGGCTTACTTCTTTGCAATTAAATTCTCCAGCTATCTTTCCTTGTTTAGTCTAGTGATACCAGTGTTGTCAGGACCTGCTCCTCATGGCGCATGCGAGTGCCGATGGACCCGACCGCTCGCATAGTGCTTTTGATGTCTCCGTGCGCTCACTTCCGCATTTTGGCGCGAGCGACGGAGGACTACAGCCCCCACAAACACACACACCCTGGCAGATCACGTGAACCGAAATTGGAAGCAGATTCATCCAATTCAGAGACAATTAGCCATGTTTAAAAGGACTGCTTTTGCACTTCGTGTTTTAGTCCCGCGACGATACTGCCAAGCGGTGACATACCCGTGGGTGTGTTTCTAGTGTTTTTGTACTCTGCCTGTTGTTTTGACTTCTGTGTTTTGATTATATTTGATATACTGTTTGCCGATTGCTCGACCTTGTTTATGTTTTGGATTATTCTACTGCCCGCCCAATTTTGTACCTCTGCGTCGTGTGTTTTTAAAATAAACACCATGAGTTTCACAATGCTGTCTCCTCACCTGCGCATATGTCCAGCCACACCTCGCATACCTGACAGAATGCTTTGCCATTCCAGGGACGCAGTAGGACAATTGGAAGACCACCGTATGCACACCATGCTGTCCTTCTTACAGAAGGTAGGATTGTTCGTCCCGGGACCTTATGATGGAAAGGAGTATCCTCCAGGTGTATTCTTACTCCTGTGCCAGCTCTTTTTCGAGGACCTGCTAGGCCACAAGCCCCTGGATGACATCTGGGTGCAGTGCGTGATACGGTGGCTCACTGGACCTTCCTGTATATTCGCTAAGCGCCTCATTGGGATGAAGCACCTGTGCGTTCAAAACCCCAAGGACTTCGGGGACACACTCAAGGTGTTCTATGTGGCTAAAAAGGAGGCTACTGCTCCAGAGCCCCCTCCAGTACTGAAAAAGGAGCAACTGCTCCAGAGCCCCCTCCAGTGGTGAAAAAGGAGCCAACGGCTCCAGAGACCCCTCCAGTGGCAACAAAACAGGCAATCGTTCCAGAGCCCCCTCCAGTGGTGAGAAAAGAGGCCGAAGGGGAGTCTACTGTTCCGGAACCCATGTCAAGGAACAAGTCCAGGTCCAGATGGAGGTCCAAGCAAAAGTCCGAGTTCAGAGTTCGGAGTCCAGGTCCCAGTCCAAGTCTGCTCCAGAATCCATGTACAAGCCCTAATCCGAGCCAGTGCCAGTACCAGAGTCCAAGCCCAAGTCCAAGTCAGTGCCAGAATCCAAGTCCAAGTCCAGACCCAGGTGGAAGTCCAAGTCTGAGTCCAAGTCTGCCCCAGAATCCAAGTCCAGACCCAGGCGGAAGTCCGAGTCCAAGTCTGCACCAGCCCCAGAGTCCACATCTGCATCAGTTCCTAGTACTGCTCCCGTTCCAGTCAAAGTCACTCACGAAGAGACTGTCCATTTCATAGCCAGAGAGACTGCTCACTTCAAGGAGACTGTTCACGTACACATCACAGAGCCTGTTCCAGTACAAGTCACTGTTCCAGTACACCTCTCAGAACCTGTCCCAGTGGGAGCACAAGTTACAGAGATAATTCTAGCGAGAGTGCAAGACAGAGAGCCTGTTCCAGTACTCGTCACCAAGCCTGTTTCTGTACCAGTCACAGTCCCAGTACATGTCACAGAGCCTGATCCTCTCCCAGTCACAGAGCGTGCTACAGCGGACATCACTGAGCATGCTACAGCTACAGAGGATGTCACAGAACCTGCTACAGCTATAGCGGACGTCACAGAGCCTGCTACAGTGGATGTCACAGAGCCTGTTCCAGTCCCAGCTACTGAGCCTGTTCCAGTACATGTTACAAAGCCTGTTCCTCTCTGTCACAGAGCCTGTTCCTCTCTCAGTCACTGAGCCTGCTACAGCTCCAGCGGACGTCACTGAGCCTGCTACAGCTCCAGCGGACGTCACTGAGCCTGCTACAGCTCCAGCGGACATCACTGAGCCTGCTACAGCTCCAGCGGACGTCACTGAGCCTGCTACAGCTCCTGCGGACGTCACTGAGCCTGCTACAGCTCCAGCGGACGTCACATAGCCTGTTCCAATACATGTTACAGAGCCTGTTCCTCCATCAGTCACCGGACCTGTTTCTGCTAATGTTACAGCAGACATTATGGAACCTGTTCCAGTAGTAACACTCTCTAAGCCAGTGCCTGCTCCTGTCGCACTCACAGAGCCAGCACCTGCTTCTGTCACAGCTCCAGCCACAGAACCAGTCACAGCTCCAGTCTTGGAACCCACTCCAGTTCCTGTCATAGCTCCAGTCTCAGAACCCGCTCCAGTTCCTGTCACAGGTCCAGTCTAGGAAACCCGCTCCTGTCACAGCTCCGGTCACAGCTCTGGTCTCGGAGCCCGCTCCTGTCACAGCTCCAGTCTCGGAGCCCGCTCCTGCCTGAGTTCCTGCCTGAGTTAAAATTCCTCGTGGGGGTTCCCAGTGATACACCTGAGCCTATAGACCGAGGACCCCCACGGGAAAACAGTGTTGGGCGCTCCGGCAGTATCGCTTTTGGGAGGGGTTCTGTCAGGACCTGCTCCTCATGGCACATGCTAGTGCTCCCGATGGACTCAACTGCTTGGATAGTGCTTTTGATCTCTCCGTCACGCGCAGCGCGGAAGCACGCACTTCCGCATTTTGGCATGAGCGACGGAGGACTACAGCCCCCACAAACACACACTCCCAGCCAGATCATGTGACTCGAAATGGATGCAGATGTATCCAATTCAGAGACAATCAGCCGTGTTTAAAAGGACTGCTTTTGCGCTTCGTGTTTGTGAAGCCTAAGCCCCACGATGCTACTACCAAGCCATGACATACCTGTGTTTGTTTCTAGTGTTTTGGATTCTGCCTGTTTTGGCTTCTGTGTTTTGATTATCTTTGATATACTGTTCGCCGATCGCTCGATCTTGTTTATGTTTTGGATTATTCAACTGCCCGCCAATTTTGCATCTCTGCCTTGTGTGTTTTTAAAATAAACATCATGAGTTTCACAATGCCGTCTCCTCACCTGAGCATGTGTCCACTGTTTAGCTTAAATTGTTTTCATCATGTTTTAACATGATTTCATATAAGCATTACTGTTCTGAAAAAAATACGTTTTTGGTTGCGTTCTTGTTCCTAGCAAAATACCGTTCGTCAAACTGGATTGGAGCCCTGATAACAATGACCGCATGAACAGCTCCCAAGATAAAATCATATCCTAGAGACAACACATGTACCCAGGGCAGAATGAAGCACAAACACTCACAGCTGGAGAGCTAAAAACTTACATTGCTCTGCCACAGCGGATGGCACAGCAATACAGAAACAAAATGGGTGCACATCTTCGAAAAGATGGAAGAGATGCTACAGAATCTCGTGTCTCGCTGCTGTAGAGATTACATCATGATGCCGTCACTCAAGAGCATGACATTACTCTATTCCTTGTTTCAACTATAATACAAACTATATAATATTACACAGTACATATACGTACTTGTAATTTTGTTAGGTATAACTGTACATTTGAGCAATTATTCATATATCATATAGCAATCGTTCAGTGCATAAAATCATGCCGATACAGGTTAAGAGCTTCGGTTAATTTTACATCAAACATCAGAATTGGGAAGACATGTAATCTTGGTGACTGAGGCTTGTTTGTGCTGGGCTGTTTTGAGCATTAATGAAATTGCTGATCTCCTGGGAGATCATAAGCAATGATTCTGGGGGTGGAAATCCATGGATGATGAGAGAGGTCAAAATAGCTAGACTGGTTTGAGTTGTCAGGAAGACTAAAGAAGACTATAATCCCTCTTTTCAATGGTGGTGAGCATAAAAGCATCTTAGAAGGCACAATACATTGAACTTTGGGATAGTTGGGCTACAACAGCAGAAGACCACATCAGGTTCTCCAAACTGGACAGCTGAAGATTGAAAAATTACACTGCTTGGTCTATTTCCAATCTTATTTACTATCTAGTACTATTTAATCATTTAACTATAAAAATGTAACTAATAAATTAAAAAATATATTAATTTAAATAAATAAACAATTTAAAAATTACCCTACTAATTAAAGTGTAAACACTTTCCGTGAGTATTTTCATGTTACCTTGGCTTTGTGACTTTCTGCATTTGTGTGTGTTTGTGTGAGAGAGAGAGAGAGAGAGAGAGAGAGAGAGCACTGAAGCTGTTAGTGTGTTGGACCTGAATCATCTTGTTGGCCATGCCCTCCAGAACTTAATTTTGAAAAACAAAAATAAATAAAGCAATATATCTGATCATGAAAAATACATATCTTAGAAAAAGCTGATTTGGCAGCATTGAATTATAAGGTTAAAGATTTTTTTCATCCAGGTCACAAACCTGATTCATAATATACAGTATACATTTGGAATGCAGAACTTTTGTCTGTGTTTGATGGGATTTAGACTGAGTCCATCAACTCCTTACAATTTCCATTTAATTTACAATGAGTGAATTATCATTAAATGCATGTGGCTATTCTTTCATTTAGAAATTCAGATTTTCAATGGGCTGGCTTTGAAGAGTATGTGTTATTAATAACATTCTGCATTTGAGTCATCAAAGATATATTTCCAGTATGCAATAAGTTAATCATCCAGATCCAGAGTACCAACCTGAGCTGCAATACTGTCTCTGTGGTGGCTCTGCATGGAAACTTGAACACACTTAAGCAGAGAAACATGTAAGGTTGGAGACATGGAGAGATTCTTTAAGTAGGCTAAGGCTCCACTCTCACTGAATTATGCTGCAGTGGGTTCTTAAAAACCTACTTACAGTAGCTTATATCAGTGACATTTTGATGCAGGGATAGGGGCCATTCTCCATGGCCAAAATGTACCACTATACTGAAACACACCCACAGAAAGCAATTATGACATCTGCAATAGAGTGTTGCTAAACTGGTGCTGTAAGAGTGGCACCATTCTCTGTTTTTCCCAAGGTTTTGAAAAATGTCAAAGTTTTCTCATGTACTGTATTTATTCATTAATCTCCAAACCCACAAATGCAGATATCATATTCCCCAAATCCTGTTCTGTCTCCATAATTAGCTGGGACATTGGTAGGCAAATAGCCCAGATCCTTCCTTCTAGATCACATCTCTCCTGCCAAAATGTCCTCCAGACAGAACTATTCTACAATCTCTGTGATGCTCTCATAGGGTCATAACTCCCTAGCCATCAGAGATGCTCACTGCCAAATATTGGTGGGAGTCCATGTTACAGCCTGAACATTCCTGTGTCCCACTTAGCAGTCAATTATTTGCACAGCATAACAACCATTTTAGTGATGATAGACTGGACTGGAACTATTATTCCAGCAGGTTTTCTGGTACTTGTGGCCTCAGTTCACATCACAAGTCTGGAGAAAATGGGTGTATCAATCAGTTTAACATCACCTGAATATCACTTCCAAGCTAGTAGTCAAGTGAAGAGAGAGAAAAAAGAAATTGTAAGGTTTCTTAAAACCTTTTGCACCAACCAACCAACCAGAAGAATGGCCACATTTCACATGGGCCAAAGTCTTTCAGTTATTCTGCAATACAATTTTCACACTATTCCAGCATTCACACTATGTGTACTCGGGTTATCATGGGAGGTGCAGTATGCTCTGCATCTTGTTGTTTGTTCTATGGTCTTTGTTTATGTTTCTCTTGGTGTCCTGTGTCCAGGTTTCCGAGTTGGATGTTGTCCCATGCTGTGCTCGCTTCTGGGGTCCTGACTCATCATCTCCAGCCCGCTGGCAGTTGCACTTTTGTCATTGTCACAATGGCATTCAAGGGAACTCCAGAGTCCATTAATCTGTGTTTTGTGACTTCTCAGTGTGACCCTAAGCATGTAAGGAGTTCTCTGATAAACACCATTCTGAAACACCAGGAGTTAAGGTCTGGCTGTCCATTAAGGATTTTCATTTTGTTCAGAGGTGCTCAGAAACTGGCATCCAATGCACAAATGATATACACTTCAGTTACCATTTCAATGTCATTTGTCACTCAGTCATACAAGTCATGTTTCTTTCCTCAAATCTGTAATACCTGGTCTTCAGCAAAACAGTGCCACCATCTCTGGGTCCCATAGGATCACTGACATACACAGTAAAGGTCATTCTCAGTTCTCAGAGACACAGAGAATGTCCTCAGTATCTCATTGCTAGTACTGTTGCATCCACCTGTCAGCCAACTCCAATTCCCACGATCCCCAGCCAGTGAATGGTATGACACATTATCACAAGACTCTATTCCTTGTCCCAGATTATTCTCACATGTTCCCAAGTCAAGCACACCACTTTAAATTACCCCTTTTAATTGCAAAGTCTCGTTCCAGCATTGTGCCTTTGACATTACTAAGCATTCTAATTATTGTTTATATATGCATTGTCTTGATGATAAGACCTCTGCTTTGTTTACTATCTAGCCCTTATGGTTTGTTTGGTACATTATTTATGTTGCTTTAAAAGTACAACCCAAATTCCAGAAAACTTGGGACGTTCTTTAAATTTGAATAAAATGAAAACTAAAAGGCTTTCAAATCACTTGAGCCAATATTTTATTCACAACAGAACATAGATAACATAACACATGTTTAAACTATGAAATGTTACATTTTTATGAACAAAATGAGCTCATTTCAAATTTAATGCTCGTTACAGGTCTCAAAATAGTTGGGACAGGGGCATGTTTACCATGGTGTAGCATCTTTTTTCCAAAACAGTTTGAAGACGTCTGGGCATCGAGGTTATGAGTTTCTGGAGTTTTGGTGTTGGAATTTGGTTCCATTCTTGCCTGATATAGGTTTCCAGCTGCTGAAAAGTGTGTGGTTGTCTTTGACGTGTTTTTCATTTAATGATGCGCCAAATGTTCTCTATAGGTTTAGTAATGTCAATGACACAATCATGCCGATAAGTGATGCAGTGTCGTCTGAGGGCCCGAAGACCACGGGCATCCAATAAA
>JAQQZR010001912.1:0-10206 GCA_030068235.1 Notoglanidium macrostoma
CAGAATTTATATACTTTTGTGAAGCTGCTTTGAGACAATGTCTGTTGTTAAAAGCGCTATACAAATAAAATTGAATTCAATTGAATTGAACTGCCATAATAAAATTATAACATTTAAACCTTTTAAACATTTAAACATTTAAGCCTAGATAAAATAAAATAAAAAACTGCAAATATTCACAGCTCCTAGTGTCTGCTTTCATATGAGCCATTAACCACTACTTTCAAGTAGTCAAGTAGTCAAGATAGGCAGTGCTGTTGCCAGAATGATCAGTCATACCAAAACACACATCCAAAGGCATGATCAGAGAAAATCAGAGCATGATAAATAGGTCAAGGTCAAAAATACCAAAATGTCAATGTCATGGCAGACAAGTGTTATGCAGAGGCAAGAACTACACAAGGCAAATAGGGTAAAAAACAAAACAAAACCCAACAACAAACAAATAAACAACAACAAAAAAACTGCAATCAATCGATAAAGGCTCAGAATTCATTCGAATGAGGTACAAAGTGTGAGACTTCACATTGTCTTTAAAATCCATGATCTTTTTAAACTGCTCAAACAGGAAATGAAGGCATTAGAAAAAAGGGTCCAAAATGCAGAGTAGGGCAGCCTCTTGTGGTCTGGCAAAGAAGAGTCCAGGGCTTGATGTTACAGTGTGTACGTTATTGTGTTGGTGTTTGTTTTTTGTTAGTGTATTTGAGTTTGTATTGTAAGTATTGTTCTGTGTGTTAATGCATGTTACTGTGAATACTGTGTTTCTATAGTGTTTAAGTGTGTGTTGAAGGCGGATGTGGGTTACTGTGTATTGTTGGGTTAGTGTGTATTGTTTTTTCTAGAATGTGTGTGTGTTAGACTGTTACAATGTATTAGTGTATATTAGTGTACACATATTTGTATATGTGTGTTTTTGAAACTGTTATTTCTATAGCATTTTAGTGTTTGTGCGTGTGTCAGGACTATGCTACCCATCAGTCCCTGCATGTTACAAGACCACACATACATAAGTCAAATTATTGTCAAGTATGTGAGTACAAGTATTTAAGTTCTCACACGTGTTGCACTCTTCATTTTGTGTCTGTCTTGTTGTCCCCTCTTGTCACTTGATGTTCTTTTGTATTTCTATGTTATGCACAATTCTTGTTTACCCAGTTCTACCCAATTCATGTTCAGTGTTTGATTGTGCTTTACACTGATTAAACCATATCTGCTCTTGCATCCAGCTGTGACCCACTATACTATAATATCAGGGTATAATGAATTCTTCCTCCCAATTCCTTATGATGTAATCTGATTCCATTACAAGTTACTTTGCTCAGGTGTGCTGCTGCTATAGACTGAAAGGTAGTTATAGCTTTCTGACTAAGAGCAAACACTGTATGCGCTCTCATGGGTTTAGTCCATTAAAGTCATAGTTTTTTTTTGGTTGTTTTCTTCATTCCTTTGACCAGTCATTATGTATGGTTAGATGTGGGCTTGTGATATTTGTAATGTGTAGTTAGAGGTAAAATTTGTTAAGATTTAAATATTGGCTATGGTTTAGATCAAACAAGTTATGCCCCTACCTTTTCCACCAAGTAGAGCTGAAAACAAACTGAACACATCTTTTCTATCTCTTCACTATTGAATTCATAGGTAAGTCTCAGTTATTGTTTTTTTTGGCCACTTTGTAATTTTATTGCTACAGGAGTCATCAAATATATGTTACGACCCTGAGTATTTTGAATGGTATTGTGTTGTAATGCAGTGTTATTTGTCCTCCCCGCCTGTGGGTGGTGCTGTTTATCTGTGTGTGTTTGGAGTTGTAGATTGCTGATTTG
Organism: Notoglanidium macrostoma; assembly: GCA_030068235.1. NCBI lineage: Eukaryota > Metazoa > Chordata > Actinopteri > Siluriformes > Auchenoglanididae > Notoglanidium > Notoglanidium macrostoma. Next base: position 1,824 of record JAQQZR010001912.1, read on the forward strand.
AAGCGCCATTTTTTAAACGACCCTTGTTGAGACCGACGAAGCTTCGCCTTTCTTCTCCATCTCCTAACACTGTGCAGAGTGAAGAGGGGATGTAGAGTTCATGATATAATTTTGTGTTAACCTAATTTTATGCTGGAGTTGTTCTAGTTCATCGGGGAATTGACTGCTCATTGATAACATTCATTGCAGTCTGGGTAATTGTAGGGTTGAGAAGCCATTTTCTTTCCTGTACCTTTACCCCTTGTTTTTGTAAGGGAGTTAGGTAAGTAACCTGTATTTTGTTTTCTTTTCTTTTAGGGTAGTTAGTGGGGATAGCCCTAGTTTGTTTTCACCCTGAAATTTGTTTACCCTGGGCTTTTGGGAACAAATGTGTCAACACAGTCAGTGTGATCTGATCAATGAGCTTTATTGGCCCTAAAGAACATTGTGGCCCCTAGGCCTAGATTGCACTGAACATTTTGAACATTTTCACAAAATCCTTCAGAAGATAACTTGTTCTCACCAATGTTATCCTTACTGAAATAAAACCCCACATTTCTTATATAAGGATACAGATTTGAAAACAAAAAAATGTTCAGAAAATAGAAAAAAAGTTAACTCCTGGATTAGACACTTTTCAGTCAGGTGACAATTCTAAAACCCCGGCCGGACGCAATTTCCAAGTCTCAAAAATAGGACATGTCCGGGGAAAGAGGACGTCTGGTCACCCTAAGTTAGTGCTTGAAGCGTAGCGAGAAAAGTTTTTAAGTTTGTGGGAAGGGTGCCAAACAGACATGTTTGGACACTTCTGAGGCAATGTAAGTTAGTGGTTAGTTAGTTTGGTGTTACTACCTTTTGTATCTAGAGTTCGCACATGAAAACGGGGTGCTCCTGGAGAAATGGCATCAAGCGAGTAACGTTTCGGATTTCTGTCAGTTGTGAGTTAATTTTATTGGAAGAGTTTAAAAGATGTTTGCCGGAATGAATTGTGATTTATTTGACTGAACAAAAGCTTACGTCTGTATCTGACACCGCTGTTTATGAGGAATTTACCTTGATGCACAAAAATGTTTTTCCCGATACGTCGTGAGTCCCCGATGACGGCGGATAAAACGAAAATGCGTTCACCAAAAACCTTTCAGCGTAGTCATTCTGGCACGCGAGTGTTTTTACTGTCACGAGCCTGGACATTTCATTGCAGCTTGCCCTTTATTAAAGAGAAAAGATCAACCTAAAAGTGAAAGTCCTTCTCCAGTCATTTTAATCCGAGGTAATGAGAATGCATTTTATTTAAAGGTGACCGATGACTCGTTGAAACAGGAAGTTGATCAGGAGTTTGAACCTTTTATGTCACATGGGTTTTTTATCATTAATGGATAATGAGTAGGATAAAGTATCTATTACTGTTTTAAGAGACACTGGAGCTAAATATTCAGTGGCTAGACATGGAGTCTTAAATTTTTCGAATCAGTTATATTGTGGGTCTGATATGCTAGTATGGGTGATTAAAATGAGTATTTTTCCTTTGCTTCTTCACACGGTGTGTATTTCCTCCTCTTTAGTTTCTGAGAAAGTGAGAGCGGGTGTTCAAGATCAGTTACCTGTCTCAGGAGTGGAGCTCATTTGCGGAAATGATATAGCGGGAGTGTGGGTATTTCCTGCCACGCTTGAGGTTATTAAGAACCCAACTGAGAATAACTCCATCATTGCATCGTCTGATTCTGAATTGCTTGCTACTTTTCTGATGTGTGTAGTAATGCATGCACAAGCTCTTAAGTTTGGTGAGTTGGGAGATCTTTTGGATACTATTTTAGCCTGTAATAAGTTTTTGGCCCTCCTGTTGATGGAAAAAGTGCCTATGTCTATCGATGTAGTTGCTGATGGATCGGAGTTGTTTGGCTGTAGACAAGGCTCAGCTTGTTAGAGCCAAGCAAGCAGATGAGACCTTAGATACGTGTTTTCCTGTGGCCCACAAACAAAAACAAGTTACATCTCTTGTTGCTTATCTTTTTGAAGATTGGGGTTTTACTGTGGAAACGGTGTACAATGTCTGGCAAGGAGTGTGATGTAATTACGCGAGTGGTGGTACGTAAAGATTTTCGCCTACGGGTGTTGAATTTAGCCCATGATCATAATTTGTCTGGTCATTTGGGGGTTAAAAAGATTTATTACCGAATACTTAAATCTGATCATCAATACGTGCTTACTATGATGTGTGTCACTGCATACTTTCATGAAGCTGTGCAGTTGCGAAGTCTCAAGGTTAAAAATCGTAGTTAAAGCTTTGGTTAAATTCTTCACATTATTCGGCTTGCCAAAACATGTAAAATTTGGCCCAAGAGTTAAATTTTATGTTGACAGTGTTTGCGCAGGTAATGTCTGAGTTGTCCGTAAAGCATCAAGTATCCAGTGCCTATCACCAGGAAAGTCAGGGAGCACTGGAGAGATTTCACCAAACACTCAAAGCCATGCTTAGAAAATATTGTGTTGAATCGAACAGAGTGGGACGAGGGTCTACATCTGTTGATGTTTGCAATTCACTAAACTGTTCAAGAGTCACTTGGTTTTAGTCCAGCAGAGTTGGTTTTTGGGCATACAGTTCATGGTCCTTTGCGAATGTTGCAAGAGAGATGGTTAGCAGACAAGCTTACCCCTTCAAGCAATCTGTTAGATTGTGAGCTCGTTCTGAGAAAGGTTACATACTGCTTGCGACCTGGCACAAGTCTCTCACTATTGTACAATCTAAAATGAAACAACAATATGACAAATCTCTGTTGTTATTTTCAACCCGGTGAAAGGTGTTAGTTCTGATACCTGTGATCGGATCTAGTTTACAAGCCAAGTTTTGTGGACCGTATGAGGTGGAAAGAAAAGTGAATGAAACAGATTTCATCCGTACCCCCAGATGGGGGGAGAAAAAAAAAAAGCTCGTATGTCACATTTACATGATGAAAAGGTATGTAGCTCGTAACCCCTTGGATACAGCTGAAAATTCAGTTCAATGCATTGCTCCTTTTGTTGACTGTGGTGCTGCAAACAGATTGTGCGGAAGACTGTTTGTGAGAGCTGCCAGGTTCTGTTACTGGTGCACTGCTGGAAAATTCCCAAATTTTATATCGGTTGAAAGAACACTTATTTTATTTGCCAGAAGTGAAACTTAATTTGTTAACTCAATAGTGGTATCACTTTTTGGTGATATACCTACTCAAACTAATGTTCTTGAGCATGATGTAGATATGGGAAGCCACAAACCAATAAAACAACATGCACAATGTGATAATCCGACGAAACGAGTTGCCATGAAAAGTAAAGTTGAATACCTCTTGAATTGAATCTTGAAAAAAAGGATTTGCTGTGCCTAGTTCCAGCCCATGGAGTTCACCTTCCATTTTAGTTCCTAAGTCTGATCAAACTTTTCATCTTTGTCATATTATCGTAAAGAGAATGCAAAGTGCCTAGTAAAGTGAATGCTATCGATTATCGTAAAGTGAATGCTATTACTAAGCCAGATTCTTTTCCCTTGCCATGAATTGATTACTGTGTAAACCTAGTAGGTTCAGCTAAGTATGTCATGCAATTAGATCAGTTGAAAGGATATTGGCAAGTGTGACCATCACGTGCCTCTAAAATCTCTGCGTTCGTTACACCTGATTACTTCCTCCAATAAGTGGTAATGTCGTTTGAATTATGAAATGCTCCAGCAACATTCCAAAGAATAACGGGGATTGTTCTTTCAGGTGTTAAAAACTGCGATACCTATCTGAATGATGTAATTTATTCGGATACGTAGACTGTGCACGTGGGTACCTTGTGCGAGGTATTTAGTCGCTTGAGAGATGCTCGTTTGACACTGCATCTATCAAAATGTGAATTTGGTAAGGCTGTGGTGACATATTTGGGGAAACAAGTGGGACAGGGACAGGTGCGTCTTGTATTAGCTAAAGTGCAAGCTATTTTAGATTTTCCTGTGCCAGAAACATGATGCCAGCTTCGCTGTTTTCTGGGTATTTGTGATTATTATTGTGGGTTTTGTAAAAATTTTGCCAGTGTGTTTGTGCCCTTAACAGATTTAGTCAGCCCCTCTCATCCTATTATGTGGTCTCCCGAATGTATGGAATCCTACGATTCTGCGAAGGCCCTTCTTTGTAGTGCCCCTGTATTGGATGCTCCTGGTTTTGATCTTAGGTAGGGGGGTGTTATGAGCTTGAGTATTATGAATGGTATTGTGTTGTAATTAGTGCTGTCAAACGATTAAAATTTTAAATCAGATTAATCACAGGGTTGCTGTGGATTAATTACGATTAATCATGATTAAATATCATTCATTTTTAATCTATATTAATCGCATTTCATTTTGCATGAGCAAACAGACTCAAGACAAAAGGGAATATATATGCACTTAACATGTTTATTGAACCTCTTGAACATTCATGTTAACAAAAAACTCTCTCTAAACATTTATCCACATTAATGTGGCCCTGTTACTCCTCTTTCAGCCAGTTACTAAGACAAACTAACTTGTTGACATTGTCCGAGAGGAGAGCTGACCGCTTCTTATTTACAATGTTGCCTGCAACTGAGAACAGTCTCTCACATGGAACAGTGGTTGCAGGAGTGGCAAGATATTTGCAAGCCAGCAGTGCCAGCTTGTCATGAGCTCCTGAATGAGCTGACCACCACTCCAAGGGACAGTCCTGCATACTAATGATCGGCTCTGCTCTGTACAAGTGCATGATTCTGCTAGGCAGCAACTCCTCATCTGATTCTGAATCTGAGCCCATCTGTAAAAGACTCATTTTCTTGGGTGGCTCATCTTCATAAGTCTGTCGATGTGGGGATTGTTCATGCAGCAGTCTTCCAAGTGTGGTCCACACCCTTTCTCTGTCACTCTTGGGGAGGCACTTCAAGTCCTTGAAACGAGGATCTAAAGCTGTTGCAATCTTGAGCCATTCAATGTTGATATAGCTTTGTTGACGGGAGGTTAGGTCTTCTTGGAATGTTGTTTTAAACCTAGCTACTTATGCAGGGTCATAGACTGTCTGAGCTTCGCATTTCTTGTCCCATCTCCCAACCTGACCACACCGTGCAGAGTTACGCAGAATGTAGTGTTCATGATAGAATTTTGGTTAGAAATGAACTTAATCATGTGGAATGTTAAACTGATTTTGAGTTGTTCTAGTTAATTGGGGAATTGTCTTCTTATTGAGAACATTCATTGCAGTCTGGGTAATTGTAGGGGTGAGAAGCCATTTTATTTCCTGTACCTTTTTCCCTTGTTTTTGCTGGGGAGTTAGGTAAGTAACCTGTATTTTGTTTTCTTTTCTTTTTGGGTACTTAGTGTGGGTAACCCTAGTTTGTTTTATTTATTATTTTGGCTGTGCTCACCCTGACATTTGTTTACCCTGGGCTTTTGGGAATAAATTAATCAAGCAAGTTTGGAGTAATGGTCGTTCTTGAGAGTGGGAGAAACAAAATGAAAGCCATGTTTTTGTGCTATGCCCAGTACCCCTAGGCCGGGGCATAACACATCAGATTGGAGTTGGGAGTTGTTATTGCAAATCGGACCCAAATTCACACGATATACAAATTTCCAGGAGTCAAACTACAATGATAAATGTTTAATTGGTCCAAAGAAATCTCAGATACACACACACATGGACAGCGTCCGGGAGAGAAAGAGACGGACCCCTCTCTCTTGTTTTTAGGGTCTATATATACCATGCCAAAGTTACATTTACATTTCCTGGCCTTGTTAGGCATGATTTGTCTCAAGTGACCCTGCTGCACCGTGGTCATTTTCCAAGACATTTGCTGTGTTTAATGTTGCAGAGGGGCTTGCCCCCTCTTTTTCACACCTTTGCTATAATTAGGGCCTGTTTACTTTATCTAATTTGCTGACTTGCAGGTGAAGCGGTGCCCTTGTGACGAGTCACGCTTCCAGCACATTCAGTGTTTCCAATTTCTTGATGTCCCGGTGGTTTCTGCACCACTCCCAAACCATTACCTTACCATTGCATGTTAATTTTTATGCACACTTATATAGACTTTTAAGGTAATGTTATCACGTGCTTTTACTATATGCTGTGAGTCAGTGGATACGCTGACTCTGCATAAGCATGAGGTGAGGATAGCATTTACGTTGGTGTCTGCACCCACACACAAGTATCTAGTAGACTGAGATGTCTGTTTGCATTATTAAATTGAGACATATGTCTCACACCGCACTGAGCACGTCTGGTTTTTTTCCTTCGGACTTCACACCTCTGATCTATGTTGCCGGATTTTGTATAGCAGCTAGCCCACATGAAACTTCAAAAACATAGATGCAATAAAAACAAACAAAGTTCAAACAGAGTTTAGTACAGAGTGTCCTAAGCTGCCTTCACAGAGTTCAAGACACCTTATACAGAGTCAGATTCCATGTTCCCAATCACTTCGGAAGATGGCGACCATTAGCTACCACTCACTCAATAGTTAAACTGGCTTCAACTTGCTGGTGTGGCAAAAGAGATGATGCTTGGAATTTTTCCTTTCAGTTCCTTATGATGTAATTTGATTCCATTACAAGGTACTTTGATCAGGTGTGCTGCTGCTACAGACTGAAAAGTAGTTATAGCTTTCTGACAAAGAGTAAACATAGTATGTGTGCTCTTGGGTTTAATCCATTAACTTGTGGCACCTAGGGACCCAAATGGGTACATTTTGCTTATTTTATTTAAATTAAATTTTTTTAAATTCTCAATATATCGGTCAGTTAGCCTTTAATTGTATGAAACTTGGTCAGGATTCATTTTTTTAAATTATTTTTTAAATTACATGATCCCCTCTATTGCATGGTATATATATATGCATATAGCATGCAGGAGATATATGCATATATGCCTATGCTCTTTACCATCAGGACTGATTTGATCCCATTGACTGTCATTATAACCACATATATTTGATGAACAGTAATCCTGATGTATTATAATGCTTTTCCAATGAATACCTAATAAATCTAAACCTCTACCTTCAAAATGCAGTGAAAACAGGTTTTAGATGTGATTACCCCTGTAAACCGAGAGCTTCATCACAAAGTTTCAATGGAGGCCTGGTTCTCTTAGCTTGCAAAATGTATGGGATTGATAGTGGTGTGAATGTGATTCAGCATATTTTGTGTGAAATTTGAATCATCAAAGGCCAAATTGGCTCAGTTTGTTTTTTCTTGATCAAGAGAGAGCCTCTTTTCTATTGGATGCATAGTATAGTATGTTTATGCTCCCACACATGAGATCCTACCCCTCATTCTGTCAGCTGACATGCAGGTGGCCATGTGCCTGTTCTACCACATGATAGACATATCATGCTATAATGCCTTTGTCCTGCTCCCTTCTGTGGACCGCAGCTGGAACAGCACCAAGTGCTTCAGGCACTCTTCTGGAGTGCTCTTCTTGGAGCAGGCTGGCAGAGCTCTCATCACCCTGTCCTGGCCGGAGGCAGTATGTCTTATGACCACAGCACAGAAGGATGTTGAACCAGTGCTCCAAGTGTGGTGCACATGCATGTAAGATGCACTGTGGTTTATGCCTTAAAATGTGAATGCACAGACATGACAAAACACATGTAAGTTTTTTGAATAAAGTCTCATTGTTTCAAAAATAATAATGCCTCAAAATCAATGTTGTCATTTATTGACCTAATCAAGGCTGTGAAAACCTCATCGCAAAAATATTCCACTTTGTACCTCATTTTTGGGAAATATTGCATATTTTGTGTTTTTCCCATTGAAAAAAAATCTGGGTTTATGACAAAAAGGGCATAAAAACAACAAATATTTAAAAAAAATAAAAAACTTTATCTATGGTTAGGTCTGAGGGTGTTGAAAGGATATGATGTGGTGAAAGTGAAAAAAATATTTATGTATGACATTTTTATTACACTTTTATGAGAGGGACCGTTTTGGGACCTAATGGTAAAAAGTGAAACTTGATTTTTGAAGTGTCACAAGGGTTAAAGGCATTTCACATTGTGAAGTGGTAACAAATTGGTTGTTTTCTTCATTCCTTTGACCAGTCATTATATAAGGTTAGATGTGGGCTTGGGATATTTGTAATGTGTAGCAAGAGGTAAGATTTAGATCCATTTAAATCCAAACAATTTGTGCCCATACCTTATCCACCAAGTAGAGCTGAAAACAAACTTTAGTATGAACACACCTTTGACATCTCTTCTCTATTGATTTCATAGGTAAGTTTCATTTTTTTTAAAATTATTTGTTTACTTTTAAATTACGTCACTTTGTCATTTTTTTCCCTTCAGGAGTTATCAAATATTCATAAATCAAATGTTAATAACCTTTTACTAGGTAAAGGTGCAGATCTGGGGGGTTCTCAGGCATTGAGTGTTTTGGTAAACTGGGATG
>JAQQZR010001913.1:0-10206 GCA_030068235.1 Notoglanidium macrostoma
CTACCGGTCAAAAGTTTGGACACACCTACTCTTTTTCATAGGTTTTTCTTTATTTTTTTTACTAGTACAGTTTTTTGCTTACTCTACCCACCTCTGTAAGCTACCCATGCCATGTGCACTAATGCACCACCATACCATCATAGATGCTAGCTTTTAAACTGCACTGATAACAAGCTAGGTGGTCCCTCTCCTCTTTAGCCCGAAGGATGAGGTGTCCTTGATTTCCTAAAAGAATTTTAAATCATGATTCATCAGACCACAGGACATTTTTCGACTTCACCTCAGTCCATCTTCAATGTGCTTGGGCCAAGAGAAGGCAGCGGCATTTCAGGATCCTGTTTATATATGATTTCTTTCTATGAGTTTTAACCTGTATTTGTGCATGAAGCAATGAAATGCATTCACAAATGGTTTTGGGAAGTGTTCATGAGCCCATGCAGTGAATTCGAATACAGAATCATGCCTGTTTTTAATACAGTGCTGCCTGAGAGCTGGAAGATCGTAGCCATCCAGTACTGGTTTTTAGCCTTGTCCCTTGCATACAGAGATTCTTCTGGATTCGCTTAACCTTTTAGTGATATTATGTATCAAAGATCATGAAATCCACAATTTCTTTGCAATCTTATGTTGAGGAACATTATTCTTAACTTGTTGTGCTATTTGCCCATGCAGTATTTCACTCTTACTGCTGAGAGACTCTGCCTTTCTGTGATGCTCTTTTTATACCCAATCATGTTACTGACCTGTTGAACGTTAACCTAATTAGGTGTGAGATATTCCACCATTTTTTTTAGCATTACACAACCTTTCCTGTCTTTTGTTGGACCTGCCCCAACGTTTTTTAATTGGGTTGCTGGCATCAAATTCAAAATGATATATTTTTCATAAAATGATTAAATTTATCAGTTTCAACATTTGATATGTTTGTCTTTGTTCTATTTTCAGTAAAATATGGGTTAACATGATTTGCAAATCATCACGTTTATATTTTACTTAGCATCCCAACTTTTTTGGAAATGCGACTGTACATAATACAAATATTAAATATACATTAAAAAGATAATATTTTTATTGGGTTCCATAGCAACCAGTATGTTATTATAAGACGAGCAACGCCCCAATTCATATTTTCTGAGGTGTAAAGTACAGGTCAACCGTGTGATCAGTGATGGTCAGGGGCATGTTTAAATATAAAAAAAAATAGAAAAGTAGAAAGGAGCGAGAGATACAGAGATAGGGAACCAGGTTCATACATCAACTCCAAACCAGTAGTAATTTTCTTGTAATCTATATTTTCTAATTTTGTTCATTTTCTATTCAATGTAATATTTGCACCATATTAACTCTTTCATGAAATTTGGTTTGGCACTTACCAGTTAGCATATTTTGAAGATGTATATGAAAAATGGGTGCAGTGAGGATGTGTGGTACACAGGAACTGACAGTGATGAGCTGAAGTTGCAGGGACGCTCTTAAAGTCATTTCCGTGGTAGTCTGTGTCAGTAAGGATCTCTTCCTTACATTCTATAGAAAGGATAAAGATTACCAAAATTCTGATATTAATTTAAACACTTTTGAATTATTGACCAGCACATACCATGAGAGAAATTGTTTACCTTCTTTAGATCCCTTAGCCTTATTCAATGAATCTGAAAAACCTGATGTAACACCAGGCTTGACATGGATTTCTGGTGGGATTGGAACAGTCCAGCTGTATTTCAGAAAGCACTGTTTCCTGCAAAGACATCAGCAACCTTAACTAGTCTGTGTAATACAACTTTAGATATGGATTATGTTCCCAATTTATTTTAGATGTTTTGTAATAAAGTCACCAGGGATTTTAAAACACTGCTTCCTTTTACCTTGTTTTTGCATCTGGAAAGGTCTCTGTTGTGAATGAAAAAAACCTGCAGTCTGGATCACTGGTACATTGCTTCTGGCATTCATTAGAAGTATTTAACTGCAACTGGCGATAGTCTGATCCTCTGAAATCTATGTCCTGATATATAGATGACACACAGGCATCTGAGGAGATAAAAAAAAATATTTGAGCTTTAAATTCTTTGCATTATAGGCACATATGAGATTTTACATGTAACTTAGGGGCTTTGGTAGATCTTATTTACAATACAAAAGATCTGCAATACAAATGCAAACCAGTTTGCTGCCTTTTAATAGCATGCCAGAACTCACAACCTAATAATGTTGAGAAATATTTTAAGAAAAATGTTCGGACTTGCCTGTTTTGTACTCTGGGCTGAGAGAGAAGCCTGAGGTCACACCCTTAAGGTCTAGGACTTGAGATGGTATTCCATAAGCTGTGTGCTTCAGGTAGCAGTAGACGTTCCTTTAAAGGTAAGTATTCAATTTTAAGTAAATTAGAATCCACATTAATTCAGTTCAATTCAATTTTTATAGCACTTTTAACAATGGGCATTGTCACAAAGCAACTTTTTTATTATTTGCATAGCGCTTTTTCTTCTCTCTTCAGATGCACTTTTGAAATACCTTTATCCCACTGCTGTAAATCCTGGACAACTTGCAGACATAAATCTTTTTATTTTGTATTTTGTGCAATGCGATATTTATATTTTTTACAATATACAATCTGGGTATTCAGGTGATTCTCACCACCCCTAGGGGATAGGAAGGTTGAAATGTATAATTTTGCACTATTTGTTTTTAAATTTCAAATATGGTAGCTCAGTGGTTAAGACATTGGACTAGTGATCGGAAGGTTGTGAGTTCAAATCCCAGCAGTACCAAGCTGCTACCACTGGGCCCTTGAGCAAGGCCCTTAACCTTCACTGCTCACTTGTATAAAATAAGATGTATGTAAGTTGTGCTGGATAAGGGTGTCAAATGACATTAATGTAAATGTAAAATGCTGGGTCACCCTGTCAAATGATCTTATAGTTCTGTGACCTTATCTACTTTATTTTTTACTGAACTTGACACACAACCATGATCGTTTGTGAAAAATATTCTCTTCACATGGTTTTCTATAATGCAATTACATCATGAAATTTTAATAAATCAGTCTAGCAGAAAATTTATTAAAATAATATTGTTTTTTAAAGATATATTTTCATGTAAAGCACTCTAATACAATATAGCAAACAATATATTTGAGATATTCTGTCATTTTAATTATAAATTTATTATTTTGGGTATACTACTTTTTTTTTTTACCCTTTTGAAATGGTAATGGACACAATCTTTTCCTGAAATATGCACCATGCGCTTTTAATGGAACTTTTTTTTTTTTCGTCTATGGTCAGATAAGATATATATATATAAAAAAAGAGCTTTTGACACTCAAAGTCGGCTTTGGCATGAATAGATCCTTCGATGGAATAGAACCCAAAGGTCAATAAACTTTATATATATTTTGCAAGAAAAATGAGAGCCATGCTCATAACAACAGTATAAAAACTATAGTTAGTGAAATTAAACTGTCTGACTTGTTGTCTCTGCTCCGGGCAGCTCGGACAAACGTGAAGAATAAACAGGAATGGTGTTGTGTGCACGCGAGCTGACAGTGCTGAACGTCTGGGGAGTAAATCTGCAGCACATCATCTCCTCTCCACCTTCAGCTCTTGAACTGCAGAAAGCCCAACAATGCAGAGTATTTGCATAATCAATTTGTAATTACAAAATTTAAAAAATAGTTAAAATAAGTACATTCAGCTTAATCCATCAGCTCCACAAAGTAAAAGTATTAGAGAACTAAACAATGTGTGGTATACAAGAGAAATCAGTTGTTTATTTTGCAGTATTAAGGGGCAGCACAGTGGTGCATTCATCTTGCTGTCATCTCATGTTCTACCCGTGCCTGTGTGGGCCTCCTCCAGGTACTCTGGTTTCCTCCAACAGTCCACAGACATGTGGATGTAGTCAACTGGCTACTCTAAATTGCCCAAAGGTTTGAATGTGAGTGTGAATGGTCCCAGCCACTGGAGTGCCCAAGTTAGTGTAGCCATAGTGCCGGTTAACAAGCGGATGATGGATCATCTGCTATTGTGAACCCAAATGGGAGCAGCCAGATGAAGATTTTGCAGTATGAAAGGATTATTTTTTAATATAATGAATAACCCTTCATTAATAACCTTACCTTTACTGAATGAATCCGGGAAAACAGACACCAACACAATCAACAAATACACTCTCATCGTCTCCTGAAATACATTCATCTGCATCTGCTTTACACATACTGAGCCACAGAAGGCATACAAAGTTCAAAGTACCATGTAAAAATAAATACTCTACCCACTGCTTGGCAACACAAGTCAGTGAACTATGTTATAATAATTAAACCAATTCCAGTCAAAGTTCTCTCAGGCATACCTTCTAAATGGCATGGAGGTGAGTCTGCTTGTATATCTGGGGACTTGGAGACCCCAAAATCTATGGTTGGATGAGTTTTGACACTCAAGGTGGGCTTTGGCATAAATAGATCCTACGATGGAATAGAACCAAAAGCCTAAGAAGCTTGTTAGGATACAACGTGTGGACTCCATGAGGCTGTGATTATGAGCTCCAGTCCTGAGGGCCCCCTGCCTTGGACATCTTTGTTTTAACTCTTCATTATCACAGTTAAATTAGAATTAGAACCTGACTGAGAGAGGAATGTGTACATATAAGCAGGTTGTTTCAATAAGCACAAACACAACATTAGATATTATATACTGATTTATTAAAGTTATCTTGAAACACAGAGACTGAAATCTTGAAAGCATGCAACACTGCTTCCTGTTTTCATACAGAGAGCTAAGGCGAATTGGGTGTTACCAAAACTGGAGGGGTTTTCTTCCTTTGTTTTTGTCATTTGTTATGAACTTTACCACCATAAATCTCAAGCCGTTAACCATTCATTCTGAATTATGTATTCATATAGGCTTCACCCCTATTTTCTACGTTAAATCATTCTTTCATTCATTCAATTTCAGTATTCTGGTCATGCTGTGGTTTAAATTACTAATGTGTTTAGATTTGGAGAAACAGAACCAACTAAGTTCATTACACAATAAGGAACTAAAAAAGCAGTCCTGTGCACACCATCAGTTCCAGGTGTTGATGTGGGAGGACTTGCGTTGCACCATTAAAAAGGAGAACTTGGCAATGAATTGTGTTGTTCTCACCCACTAGAGATTGCATGGCCAAGTGTTTGATTTTATGCACCTGTTAGCAATAGGTGTGGCTGCGGCTCCTGGACTCAAGCTTTTGTTGGGGTGTCCACATACTTTTGGCTATATAGTGCATGTGAACAAAATCATCATACAGTATTCCCCAGTGCAGTGTGTCTGATCAGGAATTTTAAAGCAGAGATTCGTTTTGAAGGCAGGTGGAAACTCTTGATAATTTTGTGTTAAGATATACTTCATATTTTGCTCATTTATCTGCTTTACTGAGGCAGTAATTACATTATTGATTACTTTATGTCTGAAAGGACAGGTTTGTTTTTTAATCCATTAAAAAAAATGACATTGTAAAGCCCAAAATGCTTAGCTTTGACAAAATTGACAGATTCTTAGAACAATACTTTTGAATTTTTCTCTCAAAAACATGAGGCAATTGGTAAACCAGTGGAATATTTATAATAAATGCAACATGTGAGAGGATGGTTTGATTAAAATTGATTCCATATAAGTGCTTTGTGTCAGATAATGGATGCTGGGGCTGTTAGGAGTGGTAGTTCTTTGCCATTACCCTATGACATAGCTTACTTATCCCTCCCTCCTAGTGGTTTTGGAACTGATTAAAATCAAGCAGGATTTCAAAGGAATGAAGCATGAAATGTGATTTTACTCTTTACTTCTCCTCATCATAATATTGGTTTAAAATGTATAGGACAAAAATCATCTAAAAATAAAAATATCTTTTAAATGGTCCACAATTGATTACAACACACAAATAATTTTTTTTTAATATATATTTATTGTTAAGCATTAACAGATAATTTTAATATTGATCAAATTGATTGTTTTCAGCTGAAAGGATGTTCCTCACTAAATGCTGAATGGCATTAGATTTAATAGCCTTTATTTGATCATAGCAGTTTACACTGTTATACAGTGCCCAGTCAGTGCACTTATTCCATATATCATATTCTCCTTGTTGTGATTTCCCTCATTTTACACGTCAGGTACCATTTTTCCTGAAACAATGTAAAACAAATCATCACTCTTTAATTTATGGGTATAATAATGTGCTATGTGATGTTTTCATTAGCCAAGAATGAACGTTCCATACAACAGTAAGAAAACAGCAGGGTAAAGTCTGGCTTGGTATGGCTGCTACTTAACAATTAATTTATTTTTATCAACATATGTTGAATTAGAGTAATTTAATCCAGTGCATTAAAGAAGTGGTTAATTAGTAGTGACTGGCTGGTTAATATGACTGGAAACATAACAAGGCATAATCTGAAATTATATTCATATTAAGTGAAATAAGACAATACTCAAAAAGCCTTGAGATTCTGAAAGCCCTTAATAGCTGGATAAGTATTAGACAGCAAAATACTATTATTTTGTATACTCGTAAGCAAATTATTGTATAAACTGGCTGTAATTGTTCCCATCCATCATCACCTAAAGACACATCCCAAAGCTGTCAGTCCTTAAGAGATACAGGCAGGCCCATGGTGTATATATCAGAATAGCCCATTTTCTGGGGAAAGACTCAAGACAACTTCAATGAATAAACTCACCCTTTTTGATTGGTAAAATGTTTAAAAATATTACTTACAAATAGTTTAACTTGTAAAGTGGAATATTGATCAGTCCCTTCCATTACGTGTAATTTCTTGTCAAAATTTAAAAAAAAAAAAGGTACATTAATTTGTTACTGTTGTTTGTAACACTTAAACCAACAAACCAAGGTGGGTTGTAGCTTCATCCTCACTAGTTTCACAGTTCCTCAGAGAGAAGCCAGATGAAACACCACGCCTGTACACCACCTTTTCAGGTCTGGGTAGAGTCATGTCTTTCTTCAAGTAACATCCATGCCTGGAATAACACAAACATGTACTTAAATGCATGTGTAAAAACAGACACACACTCGCAAATCGATAAATGACTCATCATTGTGAAATAAGTAGGTTATTTTAATTAATAATTTTTTGAATTAAGTTTGGAGTTTATTTTGTGCTTTATCAAGTCATTGTTTTTGACTAGCTTACTTTACAGCAGTACAATACAGATTGTATTAGATATTTACCTGATACTTTTATCAGAGTAAGATGGTAGGACATAAGTGTAAAAATGGCAATCCGAGTCTTTTGTGCAAATATCTTGACAGATCTCAGACGTGTCCGTTTTAAGATCACGGTAATCATAGCCCAAAAAGTGGAGGCCCTGGTAATTTGTTGTTGCCCAAACTTTGGGAGAAACAAGGATAAATTAAAAGAAGGACAGGCAAAGCATGATATGCTAAACTGTAGAGTCTCAGCATGCTCAAGTAGAAAAAAATCAAACCATTTGAGGGCTTGCAATTTCGTGTTGGAAATCCAGAAAAAAGTTCTTCTTCTCTAACTGCCACTAGCTGGCGTACGTCTTGTGTGTGCTTCAAGAAGCAATGCATATTGATCCTGTAGGGAAAATCAATTTTGAAATATTCAGGGCTTCCTTAACAATTCAATTAATTTCTAACAAATTAATCTCGTTTAAAAGCCATAGGATTTACAAAAGATTATGTTTTCAATAGTCATTGTTACTGACAGCACTAAAGGATGACTTAAAGTAGATTAAACTGTAAATGAATATGCTTGGAGGTGTAGAAGACAGGTAGATTTCCATTGTTCACTTTAACATTTTGAATTACTTTGCCATAACATGTGACAAAGACAAATATGGCCTATTTAGATGAAGTTAAATGAGGATTTAAAAAAAAAAATTATTTAAATAATTTGAATTATTATTAATTTTGTATATTATTCTCCTTTTTCTAAATAGCACTTACTTGGGATCACTGGAATATTTTGAAGTTGTGTATGTGAAATGAGTGCAGCGGGGATGTGTGCTACACAGGAACTGACAGTGTTGAGGTGAGGCAGCAGGAACGTTCTCAAAGTCATTTCCTCTGTAGTGTCTGTTGGCAAAGATCTCCTCCTTACATTCTATGATGGAAGGTAAAGAAAAGAAAGTGAAAAGCAATTATGTTAAATTACAATTATTATATTAATTATACAATTTGTAGAATTATATACCAACCTATATCTTGAGAACAACTGCTTACCTTCTTTAGTCTTATACAGTGAATCTGAAAAACCTGACACAAGACCAGGTGTTTTTATGAGAACTGACGGTATTGGAACAGTCCATTGGAATTTTAGAAAACATTTTTCCCTGCAAAGAGATCAGCAACTTTAACCTGCAAAAATATGCTGGGATACATGCATGTTCAGCATACAGTTATGCACATATATTGAGAAGGAACTTAAATGGAGAGATAAGCATACTGAGTGTAGTGGTATGTTTCAATGACTTGCAATTCTATCATTGAACTTAAATTAAAATTTCTTGTATGATGTCCACTCACAAACAGACGAATAAGTCATTAATAAAAAGTTTTTAAAATGAGTATGATATTTATTTTTTCCCCTATATCTCACACTACTTCATCAAGTTATTGTTTTTAACTTGTGGACTTGAGTTTATTTCACAACACAATACAGATTACATTATATATTTACCTGATACTCTCATCATGGTAAGATGGTAGGACGTAAGTGTAAAAGTGGCAATCTGAGTTTTTTGTACACCTTTCTCGACAGATCTCAGACGTGTTTGTTTTAAAATTACGGTAATCATGGCCTGCGAAATGAAGGCCTTCATAGCGTGTTGTAGCCCAAACTTGGATAGAAAAAAAAAGGAAATTAATAAGCGAACACCAGGCAAAGCATTATAGGTTAAACTGTAGGACCTCTGCATGCTCAAGTAAAAAAAAATCAAACCATTTGAGGGCTTGCACTCTCGTGTTGGAAATCCAGAAAACAGTTCTTCTTCTCTAAGTGCCACTAGCTGGCTTACATCTTGTGTGTGCTTCAAGAAACAATGCATATTGATCCTGTAGGGAAAAATCAGTTTGAAATTATTCAGGGCATTTGAATATAAGACAGCTCCATTTCAGTCTGGCTTTCAGAGCAAATACACGAAAATATAAAAATGGAAAAATATACGAAAATATAGATTAAATACATTAACTACAATGTGTAGCATGAGAAGGTCACTGCAGATGGGTTGACACAATACTTTTGAAGAACTTCATTGGATGCTAAACAGAAGTTAATAGATACTAACCTGAACTCTTAACATCCTCCTTCTTGATGTCTATGCTTCTTTTAGTACTGAAAATCATTCATTTCCTATATTTCAACCATTGGTGTTACAGACTGTTGCCTGGTTAAGATCTTATCGCACTAGCAGACATTTTATTATTATTTGCACTATTCTTTGCAATCTTTCTTTTCACTGCTCCAAACAGCCATTGTCTAACATTTTTAGGACATGATCTATGGATGAAACCCAGTTTTTTCTTTTAATATGCATTACTCATCCCAAATCATTTGTGTATAAATTCACAGACCTTGCCATTAACATTGATGGGATAATATGATCCTCAGCTGTAGTGCAGAAACATTCCACTACTTCCTTAGCATCTCAGTTGATTTAAAAAAAAATTAAGCACCTTCAGAATCCATAGAATTTATGAGATGGTGTTTTTATAAGAGTGTCATGACCTAAGCCTTATTGACAGCACCAAAGTGAGACTTAATGTAGATTAAGTCTACATTTTGTCTCTACATTCCCCTATTGCTTGGAGATTGCTTGGAGTAGAAGACAAGTAGTGTTTCTATTGTTCATTTTTGCTTTAATTAAACTTTGGATATAAAAGTTTTACAGATGTATTTATTAGTCCTCTTTTTCCAAGTAGCACTTACTTGGGATCACTGGAATAATTGGAAGTTGTGTATGTGAAATGAGTGCAGCGGGGATGTGTGCTACACAGGAACTGACAGTGTTGAGGTGAGGCAGCAGGAACGTTCTCAAAGTCACTTCCTCTGTAGTGTCTGTTGGCAAAGATCTCCTCCTTACATTCTATGATGGAAGGTAAAGAAGAGAAAAACACAATGTTTATTAAAATGATTATATTAATTATAACATTTATAAAATTAACCAACACATATCATGAGAGAAATTGCTT
>JAQQZR010001914.1:0-10204 GCA_030068235.1 Notoglanidium macrostoma
CACACAGAAAGGCACCCTGGGTGACCCGGGGATCGAACCCAGGACCTTCTTGCTGTGAGGCGACAGTGCTAACCACATTTATTAATGAAACATACTAGATCCTCCAGTGAAGCTGGAATTCTAGGTTGGAACACTAATATTTGGCATGTTATAGATTAGGTTAAATAAATAAACTAGTTGTAAACTTTAAAATTGATGCTTTGTTTAAAAAAGTTCATTGGACATTACAGAAGTAATAGAGGACTTGGTGTCTAGTAAAGACTAATACCAAAAAGTCTGCTTAAAATAAAAACATAGAATATACCATCCTGTGTTTCTGCGAATTGCTGTCTTTCAACTATATAGATTTAAATAACGCTGAGTCTCTCTATTAAAGTTCTGATGAAAAAGTTAGACTTAACCCCTGCATGGTTCCTTGACAGCTAAACGCAAAGAGACAGTGACCTAGAACATTTCAGGAACAAAGGGCCAGCTGCGATGCATCTTATCATAGAGTATGTGGCTTGTTCCTATCTTCTGATGGTCCTCAGTGTCTATTTTCTCTCCAGGTGTAAATAGCTGGCAGGTAAACCCTGGGGCTGTTTGTGGGCACCTACAACACAAGAGATGCCACGTCAAGCCATAATCAAACTCATCACAAATGTCCCACTAAATTACTAAATAAGCACATGATTGCTAATGAAAGCAACTACTCCATAATTTATAGGAATAAATGCTCTCAGGGAGAGAAGGATGGCATACTCTCTTTCTCCTATCAATCACAGGGATGGAGCCAATTGTGGGTGTCTGTGAGCATTCATACACATTCATTCAAGCATGTTATGTTGCCCCCTGATGTTGGATGAGCAGCACTTTGAAAAGATGCATTCAGCTAGCATGTGATAGCCTTTTCCCTTCCTGGTTGATCGCTGCTGTGTGATAAAGAAGAGCTGCCTGATGGGTTGGAATTGGCCATGTACTAAATTAGGGAGGAAATTTGAGAAAAAGACCAAACCTAACCAAACCATGTCTAACTCATACCAAAAATTGTACAGTGTTAGCAAGGTTTTAGCACTGACCACTAATACAACTTGTCACAACAAAGAAGACTGTTGAAGAGTTGAGAGTGGGCCATTCATGTGAAATTATATATCTAAACTAACATTATATATCTGAAATACGTTTTAGCAATCAGCATTATGAACTCACCATGTAGATAAATCTGGTAGGTATTGAAAACTAATAATAGCCTGTCTATAGCTATGTACCTAATATACTGTGTAATGAGAGATCAGGTAATTGCCATGACTGATATTGTTGGCCTGTATGTGTTCAGGACACAGTGATAGCTCTGCAGGCTCTATCGGTCTTTGCCTCACTGAGCAGCACAGAGCAGATCGACCTCAACATCACAGTGACGATGCAGACAGCTACACTGGCTACGTTCATCATAGACCGAACTAATTACCTGCTCTACCAAAGCCAAGAGGTTGCCATCCGTACATACTACTGGAGACCCTTCAATCTGTAGACATTCTGTATTGATATGGTGAGTTATTGTGAATTTATTTCAACAGATTGAAGCTAAGAAGCATCTTCAGCTCCAAGTGTCAGCTGTGGGAAGAGGATTTGCACTGTTCCAGGTTCAGTGTCTCCTTTAAGTTTCTTTTAATAGTCTGATGCACTTTGGATAAATATTGTGCATACTCTACAGACAGTATACTATAAGTCTGCTAACAGAAAAAGTCATTATATATGTTGTTTCATTGTATAAATAATCATAATTATTTATACTGCAAAATGGCCAGACACAAAGTGGAAATCCTGTTACCACTAAATTAATAATAATGCTATAAAAAAAAAATTCAGATGCATTAAACATCTCGTACATTTGTAGTTATATTTAATGTTGTGGACTGTCTATGAAACAAGTTATATAACAGCTGTATAACAGTCATTCCCTCACCAGCCTGTCTTTTGTCTCTCTTGACATGAATAAAACGGAACATGCTACAGAGAAACCATGAAAGCACAAAGTCCTCCATGCTGAAGAGTGTTCTTGTGTCAGAAAACTAAAATAAGTCACAGCGTTTAGCAAAACACTGACAATGGAGACACCATTTTAGTTCTAAGACAGATATTAGAACGAATATAAATCTGTGATTTGCCTAGCAGCTGGAAAAATTGTCCAAGTTACTGTTATAGAAAATTAATCTCAACTTCCGACTAATCAGAGCTGAGAATTTAACAAAGCTGGGGAGTAAATTAATGTATTGTAGTGGATTATTACATTACAGTACATTTGTATACATTTGAGCATCACACCCATATGGAGTTCTTCCACAAACTGTTTCCACAAAGCACACAATCATCTATAATGTATTTGCATGCTGTAGCATTAAGATTTCCCTTCGTTGGAACTAAAACGCCCAAACCTGTCCCAGCATGACGATGCCCCTGTGCAGAAAGTAAGCTTTATGAAGACATGGTTTGCCAAGGTTGTTGTGGAGGAACATATTGCCTGCCCAGAGACCTCAACTCAACCTGATTGAACATGTTTGGGATGAACTGGAGCACTGAATGCACCCCAGGTGTCCTTGCTTGACATCAGTGTCTGACCTCACTAAAGCTCTTGTGGGTGAATGAGCACAAATCTCCACTCAAAAATCTAATGGAAAGCCTTCCCAGAATAGTGGAGGATATTATAAGAGCAAAAGGGGGACTAAATCTGGAATGGGATGTTTAACAAGCACATATAGGTGTGATGGTCAGGTGTCCACAAATCGTTGGCAATACAGTGTATAGTATAGTATAGAATTATACTTAACTCTCAGATAAATAACCCTTTTAAATAACCATTCAAAAGTTTGGACAAACCCAATTAAATCCATCCATCCATCCATTATCTATACCGCTTTATACATCTGGGTCGCGGGGAAGCTGGAGCCAATCCCAGCATCTTCGGGCGAGAGGCGGGGTACACCCTAGGCAGGTCGCCAGTCCACCAGCACAGACATAAAACCATACACGCTCGCATTCACACCTATGGGCAATTTAGAATAGCCAAGCCTAATCTGCCTGTCTTTGGACTGTGGGAGGAAACCAGAGCACCCGGAGGAAACCCACGCATGCACGGGGAGAACATGCAAACAGCACAACACAGAAAGGCACCCTGGGTGACACCAAGTTGACAACAAAGTTTTACATGATTACGGTATATCAGAGCGAATAAGCAATCCCAAATTCAATGTGTTTTGTGACCATTTCAGACTGCTGTCCATATTTGTTCCTTGTAGTTATGAAAGGTTTTGATCCTGTTTTGCTGCCATAGTTTCTGCCAGTCTTAAAAGGTCAAATTCACACATGTTTCCATAATGCAATAGCTTATGCTGGCATCCTCTATGGAGAACTCAATTGTCTTTGACACTGGAATTTCAGCTGTGTCTGTAAGGCAGAATGACTTCATGTTCAGGCAGTTGGACTTCATCTCTGGGGATTGTGACAAAGCCTGAGAGGGTTCAGTTTACAAGATGTTACACCTGAAAGTTGCAGCAGCAAGTGATATGCTGTAGGAAGATATTCACTGGAACTACAACAGTAAAAAAAAAGAACAAAAAAAGAGCGTAACTGGAAAAATGTTCCAATGCTGTTGGTGTGCAGAATCTCACTCACACCCATGAGCAATTATAGATACCCATGACTCCAGTTAAGTCTCTGCAGTGACATAATAGCAACATCTTGAGTTGCTTTACTAGCTTTCGGGGAAAAGTCCAAACACATGGAAGTAGTGACCAGTAGGCTAGAATTCCAGTGGAAAAGGAAGAAATGATTTATTCCACATACTCAGCTTGCTGCAAGATGATGTTCAGAGATTTCTGGATTTCAAGAAAATTATTCACGGTTAATTTGTTTGTTCTTTCCATCACTGACTCTACAGCTTACGACATTCTACAATGTAGAGACTCAAGAGCTGTCACGCAGACATCGTGCTCACACCTGTGAAGCCTTTGACTTGTACTTACATGTATTAGACTACGACATGTACAATGTCAACATTTATATATGTTTTCGGTAAGAGATCTCGTCATATACCTTAATATTGTTTTTCAAAAACATACAAAGTTTTATAAACTTACAGGGTTCCATCAAAATGACTAGCAGTACTGAGCAAATTCTTTTTTATAATCAATGCAATTCAATGTTAAAATTTTGTATGTAACATAGGAACTAACAGGACAATGCTCAGATGAAATTTTGATTACTTTGTGTGCTCAGAACAAACTACCAGCTGATTTCTTCATAAAGACTCCAGAAAAACCAACTGCTATAATTTTCTGTTCATATTCAAATTAGAAATGTTTTTCTAACAAAAATTATTCACAAACATTTTCAAAAGTGGCCTCAGGACCATTGTGTAGTATGTAAACGTGCAAAGTTAAAGGAGCTATATAGCAAGAGCTTCCAAACTTTTGGGGCAAATGACCCCTAATGCGACCCCAAGCTTTGACCACCCAGATTTTTTTACTTCCAGATTTGTAAGTTAGGACTACTGTTACATTTGAACATTTTAAAATAAGCTCTCTTATAATGCCACTTCTCCAAACAAATGCCGGAGTGGTGTGATACCACCCGATCCGAAGTAGAGAGGTCTGGTTATGCTTGACTCTGCATGTGCACATAGAAATAGCTTCTGCATGAGTGGCATTTTCCACGTACTCACCTGCCTAGTTTCTTACATACAGGGTTAAAAAAAAAAAAAGCATTCACTACATGGCACATCGGAGCTAAAACATCCCCCGGTTAACAGTGAACCTGTGAAATGTTTAACAGTTTCATTAACAGCAACTTTAAACTTTCCACCATTGGCTTAATTGTTGTCATGAGCTGTGATGATTACTTGAGATGATACTTGAGATTTGTTTTTATACTATAAGAGGTCTAGAATAGTACATATATGATTTGAGACACAGCTCTAGTGCTTTGGTTAGCAGATGAGAAAATTTATTCATATCTATTGGTGAAATCCTACTTAGTACAGTGTATCAGGATATAAATATAAATATATTTAATATATATACTAAATATTAAAAAAACCCACCAGATTTTCTCACTAGCCCATTTGTAAATCGACCACATGTAAATTATAAAGCGACCACATGTGGCCCTAGTTTGAGAACCCCTGTTATAGAGATAAAGTTAGCATAGGTGTGGTTTAATCTACAACTTTCACAAATTAGTCTAACATGGAGTTTTTAAAAACTGTGTTCTCTTTGTTAGCATTTTAAAATGTCTTCCTTTGAGCACCATGCACAATAATTTAGTTTGTGATCTCTAGAAACCAGCTTTGGCCATCTCCAAAAAAGGAAATATCTGAAAAAAATCATAAGAAAATGGGTGTTAAAATTTTTTTAAGAGAAACCAAAAATGTAATGAATCTCTAGGCTTATTATAGCTGGATTATTTTCCTTGTAAGACTGTTAGTCAAAAATCACAGTGCATTTTAAGCTGTTTAAGTGCAGTTCAATGACTATTTCTTCATCATTTTCAGGCTGTGTGAGAACCAGGAGCTGAATCAGACAGGAATGGCAATTCTGGATGTTGGCTTACTTACTGGCTTCAGTTTGGCTCAAAGTGGCGTCCCAATAAGCGAGCAAGTTAGAAGAGTGGAGACGTCTCCAGGAAAAGTCATCCTGTACTTAGACTCGGTGAGCTTCTGATGGCAATTTGTTTTCATTTTCAGATAGATACTAACAAATTAATATCTGACCTTTATCTGAAGAATCCATACAATGAGGTAGGTTAATGCTAAACGCAAATAGAGTTTTACTTCCAGTTTAAGCCTGGTTAATTTTTTTACTTTGTGTTTGATTTCTGTTCAATTGCTATGAGGGTCTCTAATGTTATGCATAGGAGAATAAGCAGTTCATTTACCTAGGCTGTTGTATGTAAGCAAGAAATCACGACAGGATGTTTCTATATAGAAAAACAATCACAGTCACATTGGTGTGATACAGCCCGGTGTGTAGTGGAGTAACTCTTACCACCCTAAAGTTTTTGTCCCATAACAGCTTACCATGAAGTGTTTTCCTTCTCTTATACAGCAATTTGCTGACAATTACAAATTCAAATTTATTAAAGAATGACACATTGTACATTTTATCCATTTACATTTATGGAATTTGGCAGACGTCTTTATCCAGAGCGACTTCGATAAGTGCTTTAAGTCTCTATCAGTAAATACATCCCGATACTGGCAATACAGTAAGAAAGCATGCAGGCAGGTTTTATTTAGATATTTATTTTTAAATATAAGAATAAATACTGAAAGTGCTAACCCGAGTACTTCTGAAAGAGGTATGTCTTTAGTCGTTGTTTGAAGACATCCAGTGACTCAGCTGTCTGGACATCTACGGGAAGTTCATTCCACCACCTAGGTGACAAAACAGAGAATAGTCTAGATGCATGTCTTCCTTACACCTTGAGAGATATATTTATCCATTAGTGGTTCTTTTTCCCCTCTTTTCGAGTCGATAAGACAAAAAACACAGATCGTCATACTCACACTTCTCTATCCTGAAGAATTTCTTGTGGCAGAGTGCTGACACTGGATACTCATTCAATAACATATAATACATGACTCATTCTTTGATAAATAACCACAAAAAAGGTTATTCTTTGGTAAATAACCAAATTTGTGCTCACATTTTCGGAAAAGAACACATGACTCTGATTGTCAGGTGTTCAAATACTTTTGGCCATATAGTGTCGATAAACTTCTGATTTAAATGACAAGTTGCGTTGCTGTCAGTGTCACTGTTATAAAAAATAACAATGACATTTGAGAAATCAACAGTGCTATGGTATAACTAGGTAACTAGAAATGGCTTTTCCACACTTTTCTTATAAAAAAAAACAAAAAACCCAAACTACATAGTGTTGGAATGGTTAAACCGTATAACCATGACAACTCTGTAAACCTAAAAAAGAAAAATTCCTTTTTCATGTTTACTGTGTAGAACGAAATCATGCTCCTTCCTCTGTCCTTCTCCTCAGGTAACCAAAGCTGAAACCTGTGTTGAGGTCCCAACCACACTGGAGTTTAAAGTGACTGGTGTTCATGATGCAGTGGTCACTATTTATGACTACTATGAGCCAAGTAAGCCCTTCGGACTTTTTTCCATTTAGGAAAACATCCGCACTAGTACGCTTACCTTAGATTTGTAGCAGCTCTTCGCATCCTCACATTTCCTTTCACTTGGCAGGGAGGAGGGCTGAGGGGACATACACATCCGAGACCAGAAGAGACATGTCGTTTTGTTTTTTCTGTGGGAAAGACTGCTCGCAGTGTGAAGATTTGGGGATGTCAGTGTTTGACAGCATTGTTTCCTCCCACCATCACCAGGGTTTGGTTCAGTGCCTGGCTATGCTGTTCCTCATCACTTTCTCATTCTGCTTCTAGATAAGACATGGTCGAAATCTCTTTTTCTTAAATATTTCATGTAAAACATCAGCATACAAAATAGTGTGTTATTGTTATTATCAAATTTTGAACCATTCGGTGGTCACTCATACCAAGCTTCCTTCCACGATTTAAAGACAGAAGTGTTGTATATATTTCTTTACCAATAATTGAATGACATTTTTAAAAAAAGCAACACATTGTCATTTTATTTGGTTGTGATATTCAGTACACTAAGCCTGAGAGATGATTGTCTCACACTCTCCTTGTCGCATTTGGATATAAAATCTTCACTCATTGTAGCTAATAATTCCTTTCTGTATAAATGAAATTAGTTTAACAGTTAGTTAGTTAGAGGTAACTAATAGTTAGGCATAAAGCAGACAATGAAGAATATTCACCTAGCCTAAACTGATATTTAAATGTCTTGTATGAAGTAGGTAAATATGAGCAACACTGATTGAGAATTAGAATAAAAATATTGAAAGCCAATCAGAAATGAGTATTTTTTGGTGAGTAATATTCACACAATAATTCACACAAAAAAGGAACGCTGTTTGAATATGTGTTGTTGTTTCTAAATTCTACATTAACATCTGTGAAAGTAATAGAAGAGTATACAGGCACCCAGGGCAACAGATTTCATGTCCAGGCTATTAGTTATTTTTTTTTAAATAGTTGCCCAGAGGACAGCGTGGCTCAAAAAAAAAAAAAAAACCCATCTCATGGACAATTTTTTAATTTGCTATGTAGGTGTATTTAAACGTATTGCGCTACATCATGTGCATTCTGAATCCCACCTCCTGCTGCACTACACACATTGGCTAATGCGTGATCTGCTTTACAAGAGGAAGATTAAGGGCCTGTGACTACCAAATGCTACATATTTTTTCTGATTTTATGAAGATCAGCATTGACCGCGCTCAGCATCCTCGGCGTATGCTACAGTAACATGCTGCACTCAGGGCGGATTCAGTTGAAAATAGTTCAACTTTTGGAACGCTGTCGAGCTCCTCAATGTCACGTCTCTCTCACTGACCAATCAAAATCAAGAATGGGTGGGACTTGCATCAACACTGTCAACAATAATGGAGGAGAAACTGATCCTGGCTGTCACTGACAACCCAGTTATTCATGATCTAATATTGAAGGGTTACCATGATCAATATTTGGAAGCAACATGATTTCTTTCCAACGTTTCAGCTAACCTTTAAGGTAATAAAGACTAGTGCTGGGTGGTATACTGGTTCTCCTGTTACACTGGGTCAGATTTCTGGACCGGTACACGAATTTTGGATATCATTATTACATTATAACTACGTCTTTGTTGGATCCACAAGGAGTGAGATCACTGTCTTTTATATGAGAGTGCAGTTACGAGGGTAAATTGAGGAAAAACGGAGATGACAAGAGCGCAGAAAACACACTATGTCTTTGAAACGCAGCACACTGGAGATAAGTGTGCTTGCTTCTCACGGTCCTGCGCTCTGCCTCGTCTGTTTTTGCTCAGTTTCTTTGAATCCTGCGCATTTGTAGTGTCTGCTTTGCTCGGTTTAATGTTGTATCTGCGCGCTCATATATAAAATACAGTGCTCTCACTCCATATCTTGCAAAGCGAGAGCGCTTTTCTTCAATACAAAAAGTTGCATCATGATGATGTAAGTGCCCCTGGGAGCAGATTGTTTAGCGCAGTGTGAGTACAGTATGAGTCCACAAAATCACACCGCCAAATGGCATATTGGGTAGTGGGTGCAGCTCGTACTATTGAGCCAAGTGGGGGAAAAAAGTCTTGGAGTTTTTATGTTGCAGTTTGTACAAATAAAAAAAAAAATGTTTACATTATGCAACTGTTTCATGCTTACTGAACCTTTCATATATTGTTATTACGTGTAATGAAAGCCTTCATTATATACATGATGAAAAGATTATTGTATTTACTCCTGATTGTAGAATAAGGCACAAACCTATATAAAGTCTAGTCTTACAAAAATTAATAAATAATTACCATGATATACCATGAAACCGTCATGTCAAAATCTTAAAAATACCGTGATACACATTTTTCGTCATATCTCCTAGCAGTAATAGAGATTTGACATTCAAAATGAAGGAATGTGAGAGTGCAGGATGTTGATTATTACCTAGCAACAATAAGCACTTTGGAAAAGTACTTTGGCAGCTCTCGGAAAATGATGTCATGGGCGCTGCCAGTGCAAAAAACGCATCTGATGGACAGAGGCCCTAATTAAAGTGCACAGATGACAGGAGATCATTTCAGAATCAGGAACATGCAGATACGTGGAAATAAACTGCAACAAAATATGAAGTGCACTGAATCATACTGTTATAAGTAGGAGAGAGAATAAAAATGATAGCCAGATTCATATAATATCTTTTACATGTGATGGCACGATATCTCAAAGTCAAAAACACTGGGCAAGAAGTTGCTAATTTTCTTGTCAACCGAGTAAACATGATGTGCTAGAAGAAGATAACGAGCATGTTTGCTTCCTAGAGTCAGCTAGCTAGCTCCACACACTTTATTACATTGAGTTAGCTACCAATTTTAGCTTTGTCACTTGGGTTTCTGGGCAACTATAACTAAGGAGTAAATATATGCTTTATATAAAATAGAGTAAATAAATGTATATAATAAATATATATACACTACCAGTCAAAAGTTTGGACACACCTTCTAATTCAATTATTTCTTTATTGTTATGACTTTAAAAGAGACTGGATAATGATGGACTGTTGTTTCTCTTT
>JAQQZR010001915.1:0-10203 GCA_030068235.1 Notoglanidium macrostoma
CCGCACAGAAAGGCACCCTGGGTGACCCGGGGATCGAACCCAGGACCTTCTTGCTGTGAAGCGACAGTGCTAACCACACCACAGTGCCGCCCTAGTTTTTTTATTTATTTTATTTTATTTTATTTTATTGTTTATTACTCTTTTTCCTTTTGTACAGGATAATTCATAAATAACTCCGTTCATTCGTGCATATTAAATAGTATGATTTATGTTAGTGGAGGGCCCTTAGTAAGTTTTCGTTTAGGGTCCTCAATTGTTCAGAAACGCACCTGAGTCCGCATTTTTCAAAAAAAAGATAGCCAAGAAAATAGACGCGATTACGACGAACCTGGCAACCCCAGCTTCATCACGACGTCCTTCTATTGTGTGGCTGCACGTGTCTCCCATTCCTGAGTTTACATTACGCACGCGCCACAGTTCTACACGCATGCGCACACCTCAGTATCTTCTCTTCCCTTTCCCTGTATGCCCTGTAACCTTTCAGCAGGCGGACTTCATCATGTTTTCTGCCGTTATTCGTGTTTCTGCGGCCGGTATCAGAAGTTTAGCACGAACACGTCCTCAGTGCACAGGTAAATATCTGATTTTTAAACATATATATTTATTTCCGTCGTCCTGAGCTGCTCTTTAGTGTCTAGTTATTCCAGAGTAGCTGCATTTAAGACATGGGCTAAAATGGACTATGTGTGGTTTAGGCAAAATATTGAAAACTGTCTTTGTTCAGATAATTGGCGTGGTATAAATTAACGTAGTTGCAAGTTATGTTGACTTTGGTGTGTCCACAAATAATGTCGTTGGCGTTGTCACTTAACATTCAGTAGTTAGCATGTTAGCTAATAAAGTACATGCCCTTGTGATGACCCCAGTTAGGCATTATTTGCACATGAAAATGTGCAGAATGTATAATCTAATTTCTTCATTTACATAGGATTGAAAAATCACACTTCAGATATTATGAAATTGAGGAATTTTATAGTTCTGATGTCCACTTCCTCATTTTTAAGTTCATTAATTTAATATCAGTGAAAAACTGGTGCACTTTACAGTCCCTGGAATAGCTTTCTTATTTGCTGCAATGATCTGGCAATAACTGAGACTCTTTGTACATTATACATTATTTTTGAGTAAAGATAAAATTTTCACGGTCACCTCAAACCTGGTGGTTAAAATGAATGGGAAGTTCATTAGAAATTCTTCCCACAAAAGTGTCTTTGCACATTCTTGTCTGTATAACAAAAAGATCAGGTTGTTTTGATAACAGCGTGACATACTAGAAAAAAATGGAGAGGAGCACTGATGTATGTTGTTGAAGTTCAAGAAATTAATGAAGGTATTATGCAACATTTTAATATAATTTTGCGCGGGGAACTTTGACCTTTTATCAGCTGTAATGGAAACAACAAAAGTGGTCAGCTGGACACCTTGGAGACGCACGATAAACACAGGTGTAAACGGCGATGAGTCTCGGCTGTCCATCTGCGACTTGAATGCTCGAGACGCATTTTAAAACCAAGTGTAAAGGGCCCTAGAGGAGATGCACAAATTACATGCAAGTATAAGTGCTTCAGGAGCCACGCCCACAGGAAGCAGAGTTGCGTTCCCCTGTGCCAAGAAACGAAGGTTGCTGTAGTATGATTTACGGCGAGTTTAAAAAGAAAGGGGTTTTAAAATGTTTGGGGAGTCACTGGACACAAGGAAAAAGAAGGACCGTGATCAGGTAAAAAGTGAACAGTGAGGTAAGCTTTTAGTCACGCACCAGGGTGAAACCGTGAACAGAGATCATGTGATCATCCTGTAGCAGGTCAACCTACATATTTATTATAATGCATCCTGAGAGGTGAACGCTGTGTTTTTTTCTTTTTTCCCCTTGTGCAGCCCCCTTGGCCTCCCGATGCTACTCTCATGCCAAAGCAGAGACGGATGAAGAGTTTGATGCTCGCTGGGTCACTTACTTTAACAAGCCCAACCTTGATGACTGGGAACTTAGAAAAGGTAAAATGTAAGGTGTATTCCAGTTCATTCACTTGTCAATCAATTTTGATGGGTTAAATTAATTAAATAAAGTCAATCTATTTGCATCAGTCTTGTAAGACCAGCATCATGTCTTGTTCACTAGTACTTTTTTCCTCTGTTATCTTATTTTATACTTGTTATAAAGTGGATGATGGGAGAGAGTTGTTGTTTTTTGTTGTTTTTTTTATATAAAAGTAGTGTCATTTTTATGAAGTTTTCTGAAAGGAGATGTTTAGTTAACCTTTATGGAAGAACTTTGTCAAATGTTGCAGTGGTTAATAAGGTGTCCACCATGGCAAAGTCTTCAGGACAGAAGACTGTGCGTTCAGGTTTCTTGTTAATCTTACAAGCTGTACATTTTTTTGTTTTGTTTTCTTAACTTCAAGTGAGGGGAAAAAAATGCTGATGAGGAACTATATATAGCTGCTATAGTCTAAGGAATAACCGGACCTAATTTGTCTCATGGATGTTCCACAACATTATTATTAACATTATAGCCAATTGTTCATTGGCAAATTGCTGTTGTGTAAAAGGAGTAAAACATGACCGGAAAATAGTAAATTCGTATATTTGGTAACTTTAAAAAAAAAAAAATTATAATTAGCCTATCAAATCAATCCATGACACCATTATACATGATTTTTTATTTGTATCCATGTTTTATGTATGTGTTCAAAGATAATCAGTAAAATTGTGAGTTTTAAAGCCTTTTGCACCTTTTTTTCTCTTTGAAACCTCTTTAGGTGTGAATACTCTGATTGGGTATGACTTGGTCCCTGAACCTAAGATCCTTGACTCTGCACTGAGAGCCTGCAGAAGGCTGAATGACTTGGCCAGTGCTGTCCGCATTTTAGAGGCAGTAAAGGTGGGTTTGTGCACCTGTTATGGATGTGACAAAAGCCAAAAATTGCTACCGAGGCTGGAGAAAAACGGCACATGAAAAAAGATAAATCTAAATTTCGCAGCTGTTCAGTTGATATCTGTTAGGTTGATTGCCAGCTAATGGAATGTATCAGCTGTAAAAGAGATCTGACATTTATCACTTTGATATGTGAGATTTCAAGGCACAATTAGACAAGTTCCAAAGAGATCAGATAGTGGGTACTTGAATTATAGTTGTAATCATGCACAACAATGAGACAGTTATTTAATATTTAAAGAGAAAACCCTCAAAAATCATGGCAGCATAGGTCAAACCTGGATGTGTGTTGGCTTTGAATTTTATCTTTTATTTTTATTCTATCAGTGCCAGTTCTTATTGATTTCCCATTTTAACTCCCTATCTGTCTATCTATCTATCTATCATTATATTTATTGGTATGTGTTTGAGGAATATGAACATTTTTGTGTTATTGCATAAACAGCACTTCCTTCAAATTCCATATGAAAATATTGTCATATAGAGCATTTAATTGCAGAAAATAACTGGTTAAACTACAAACAATGATGCAGTGTTTTCAGACCTTGAATAATGCATAGAAATCAGGATCATATTCAATTTTAAACACCACAATACTCTTGCACTTAGGAAGAGTTCAGAAATCAACATTTGGTAGAATAACCACATTTAATCTCAGCTCTCATGGGTCTTGGCGTGCTCGCCACCAGTCTTTCATGTTGCTCTTGGGTGATTTTATGCCACTCTTGGCACAAAAATTCAATCAGGTCAGTTTTGTTTCATGGCCATTTTTCTCTTGGTCCCATTCCAAAGGTTTTTAATGGGGTTCTGTTCTGGAGATTGGGCTGGTCATGACAGGGTTTTCAGTCTTGGAGCATTGTCCTGCTGGAAAACCCAATCCTCAGAGTTTGGGAATGTTTATCAGGCGAAGGAAGCAAATTTTCCTCCAGGATAGCCTTGTACATGGCTTGATTCATGTGCCCTTCACAAATAAAGATCTGCCCCATTCTAGCCTCGCTGAAGCAATCCAATATCATCACCAAATTTCACAGTAGGTGTGAGACACTGTGGCTTGTAGGCCTCTCAAGGTCTCAGTCTAACCATTAGACCACCAGGTGATGGTAAAAGCTGAAAATTGGACTCATTAGAGAAGATGACCTTATTCCAGTCCTCTGTGGTCCATTCCTTATGGTCTTTATCAAACTCTTTGCTTCTCATTGATGAAGGGCTTTTTTTGTAGCTTTGCATGACTTCAACCCTGCCCAGGAGGAGGCTGTTTGTCTTTGCCCTGCACTTGACCCCAGCTGCCCTTTCATCCAATGGGTGACATTCGATGAAGTTGTCAGGCATCCCAGTTAGTGCAGGGTCATTTTCACCCTCTGCCAGTCTGTAACACTGTTGTTTGCAGTGTCTGCCGCTAGACCTTGTTCTTATGAACTGCTGTTTTCTGCATTCAAATTCTGAGGATGGAACCAACCTAATACTGACAGTATCCCTCTGCCAGCAAAGCCAAAATTGAACCCTTCTCACTCAAAGCTTTTCTTTTTAACTCTGTTTAACTTTTTAACTTTGGAGCCAATCCCAGCATCTTCGGGCGAGAGGCGGGGTACACCCTGGGCAGGTCGCCAACACAGACAAACAGCCATTCACACCTACGGGCAATTTAGAGTAGCCAGTTGACCTAATCTGCATGTCTTTGGACTGTGGGAGGAAACCTACGCATGCACGGGGAGAACATGTATACTCCAAACAGAAAGCCACCCTGGGGGACCTGGAGATCGAACCCAGGACCTTCTTGCTGTGAGGCGACAGTGCTAACCACTGCACCACCGTGCCGCCACATAATACATAATGTAATGAAATAATGAAACTGGCCTGGACAAAAATGATGGTAACTTAATATTAATATTAACTAACTTAATATTTTTTTGCACAACCTTTTGAGGCAATCACTGCAATCAAGCGATCTGTGTAACTCTCGATGAAACTTCTGCACCTGTCGACAGGTATTTTGGCCCACTCTTCGTGAGCAAACTATATCTAATGCAATATCTTTTTAATCTAATCCGATTAGATTTAAAATATAGATTATAAGTATTAAATATTAGAAGAACTTTATAATATACATTTATTTTGAAATCCTGTTTGGAGGAACATGTAGGGAGCGTTGATGCTGTTGCGAGAGAGCCACAGGAACATTTATTTTGAGATCCCCTTGGAGCAGCTGTGAGCAAGCCACCGGAGAGATTCTCCTGTTCTCGCATCGTATACTTCGCTTACTTTTAGACATGTAGCCTTTGTTTGACAGAATAAGTTTATATATCGAGGAACGAACTCAAAGGGTTATTTTTATAATAACCTGTAAGCAGAACCAAAATTTTTATTATTGATTTTGTTTTACAGGTACCTGGTACTTGGCATTTTGGATTCAGTTCTAATTTTGGTTCCCAAGCCTAATAAACACGATCAGCAAAGAGCAGTGTTTAACTCGGAGCTCACTGATTTTAACAGGATAGTTGCTAAATACACTAGAAGTAACCACCCAATTCAATGAGCAATCCTATGATTCACTCTCAACAAAAACCTGTGAAGACTTTTATATCAAAGGTCAGTGTGCAAAGACAGATAATTTGGTAAAAATACCGGGGCTCCTGATCAATGGAAAGGAAGTAGTGGTACGATCAATCAAATTGGATCATATTTATTATATATAGATGCTCACACATGGAGGAAGTCAAAGTGTGCCTATAACCCACAATGTCTGCTGACTATTGTTAAAGTGCCCCTGAAATCTAAATTGGAGTTTCTGAGCTTTTTGTACCTGAAGTTCTTCAGCACAGACTGCAGAATAGTCTATCTATTTTATCTTGTAAAGAACTGGAACATTTTCTTTTTGAAGAATGGCTATGTCCTACCACAAACCACTCAGGACTTCACTGACAGCATTCCAAGAAGGAAAGCTGAAGGCGCTCCTTATCCGGTCCTTAACATTAATGTACTGTTAAAGATTTGTGATATTTTGTCCAGCTGTTGCATACTGGGAGATTACTAACTAAAACTTGTTATAGTACTTTAATACATTGAGGGCAAAATGGATTTAAGATCTGAGTAATATAGGGTTCACATGTGTTGAATGGAAATACTTTGAGCTTTATAAATTCCAAAGCAGATGTTTTTCTGTCTCCCCCCACTCACAACGTGTTATATTAATCATCTTCTCAGGATAAGTCTGGACCACATAAAGAGATCTATCCATATGTGATTCAAGAGCTCCGCCCCACCCTTATGGAGCTGGGCATCTCAACTCCAGAGGAACTGGGCATCGATAAAGTTTAAACAGGTGCATTCAGGGAGTGTCCTTACATTATTGCATTTTCTTGTCATTTGAACACTATTGCCTGTTGTTGTTTTTTTTTTTTTTTACATTTGTATCCTGGCACTCTCAGGTAATTTTTCTCAGTGTTAGGAATTCAACTGCAACAATTGATGAATTTGACAAATTTGAATAAATAATTAGAAAACTCCAATATTTGCTATTAAACCTTACACAGCCTTTTATCACTGACATGTTGGCTTGGTCTCTGGAGCAGCATGAAACTCAGCATTGTTTACTGAGAACTCAAAGTTCAGACCTATGTACAGACTACCTATGCACCTTTTGTGTATGAGCACTGTATTTTAACATTGGAGTACACTGGTAGAAGTGATCACTCAAAATACAAGCAAAAGGGCAATTTTCCTTTTTTTTATTACCTCAGTAAAAACAGCAGATGAGCCAATCGATAAATGAATCTGGAATGATTGACAGTAGGGGTGGTTTGCACTAACAACGAGTAAATTAAGCGTAGGTTAGGGCTTGTAAATGATTTGTTGATCTAGGCTTTATTTAAATTTGAGTTATGGCTGCACCATTTAATTTTAAGCATTGCTTGACAAATCTGCAGTTAAAACCTTATCCTGAAATTAAAACTTCAGGCAATTTTGATTGTCTGTCCTGATGGATTTTCCAGTTTAAATAAACAGCCCAAATATCTATGTTTCCATGGACCCCAATAATTAATTAATAATCAGACTCAAGCTCGATTGGAATGAAATTTCTTCATGTAAGCAGCTCGATCGGAATGAAATTCCCCATTCCAATTGGGAATTTAATCGGATTGAAAGCGGTAGTGTTCATTTTCTTATTAATATTCATTTTGATCGGAAAATGTTAGCCATGTAAATGCTCAAGCAGATTGCCTTTTGCACATATTCAGTATTCCTTGCGCAGTGATTTAGTCCAGGTGCTTTGTTTGTAACAGAATTAAAATTAATCTAGGTTTACTCTGGAAGCTTAAATCAAGATGAAATGGATGATATAAGTATAACCCTGATTCTTTTTAAAGTGGGATTTTGCAGCTGGAGGAGTAATAAACCTTGATGTAGGCCAGGTTAAAGGTTAAACCTTTTTTAGGTGTTTTAATCTCTCCGATATTAACCAACACCCACTGGAAGCTCCACCTACTCCCCTCGCACCACTGATTAGTAATAGTTTGGCCAGTGCTTTTGTCTGCACTTGATTTTTCCAGTAGAAAGTAGGTAAATGTCTGAGTTCATTAATGTGAAATATCTAACAATGTAAGGTTGACATTAGTCATGTCTGTATTTAGAGTTTGGTAACTGTCTATTAGGGGTACCTTTTGTAAAATTCAGTCTAAATTGGTCAAAATCTTTTGAAAGAGGAAGAGCAGCAACAGATTAGAAGTTAGCCATGTGAAACCATTTAATGCTCTCTATATGAGAAGTTGTGATGAGGAATATACTGAAAATGGACTGTTTTAAACAGTTTACTGCATTTGTCCCTATGAAAAAGTAGTAAAATATCAAAATGCCTGACATTAATATATTGAAGAAAGTATCAAAGTTATTAAGACTGAGGACTAGTCACATTTTCCCTGAAAAATCATATCCAAGTTCTCGGCTGTCCAAAATCCACTGTCTTTTTGTGAAATGCTGAGATCACTGAGGAGGTTGTGCTATTACTTTCTGTCTGCTTCTGAAGCTTTGGAGCAAGTATTTGTAATATTATAACCATGACATTAAAATTATGTATATTGACAGGTGTAGAATTGCTGACTGATCATAATTTCATACTATGTAATCCCCACTGTAGCCCCATCCATTAATAGAAAATGGTAACCACTGTGTGGTTATTATGCAAATTACACTGACATATTAGTGTTTAACTTATGGATTGTTAT
This sequence comes from Notoglanidium macrostoma, assembly GCA_030068235.1. NCBI lineage: Eukaryota > Metazoa > Chordata > Actinopteri > Siluriformes > Auchenoglanididae > Notoglanidium > Notoglanidium macrostoma. The sequence continues at coordinate 8,152 of JAQQZR010001915.1, forward strand.
GAGCTTTGTACACACTATAAGACACAAGCAGCTAAGAATTTGACAACACCATTTTGTTTTATGTTAAGAATACCCTGGGGATGTTCAAGCAAATCAGATCAAACTGTTTAGCTGTTTGCTGTATGTTATTCTTTGAAATTCATGATATCTTAATTTTGTCCTATTTAGGTCTAGTGACACATCTGACAAGGTTGTTCCCTGCACTTCAAGTCTGCCTCGTTCTTTAATATCCAAAGTTCATAAGTTCTGTCCTGTCTACAGTTTTCGACCTAATAAACAGAGCAATATTTAATTGGTGTGTTCTTTTTTTTAAGAGGTCTTTCCTAGTGTTGACAAGCCCCGAAGTGCATGCAATTTGCATACCATACTAAACAGTTAAGTCTACCCCTGTGGGTTATCCTAAATGGAGTGATGTACTATTTGTAATTGTTGTAATAATAATACATTTTTATAGCACCTTTGACAAACCCTCTCTACAGAGCATAAAATAAACTTTACAGAAAAGTATACAAGCTAAAATATATCAAATGACAGTTTAAAAAAAGAAGAGAGCAATTCTATAAGGAGTGGTTACCAGAAAACTACAGGTATAGCAGAGAAAGGGAACGTTATATTAGTTACATGGGAGAAGGGAAACTGGGTGAATGTGTGTGTCTTGGTTTATGATGTTCAGTCAAGGAGGAAAAAAGTACACCATCCTTCAATTCTATGTTTTTTTTTTTTGTTTGTTTGTTTTTTTTTTTTTTTATCAGGGCCTAAATAACAATTGTGTGATCCTTACTAATTTATACAAACAAATAAATAACCTCAGGTGGCAGCCACTAATATTATTGTAAAAGTTTGGATTACACTCCACAATCTGTCATTGGAGCATTGGCGGAAGTCCTTACTAGACATAATTTTTCTTGAACTTTCCTCTGTTAATGGTGCAACACCCCAGACACTACAAACATGGAGAAATGGAATTGCCAGAGTATAGGAACTTTTGTTGAAATGAATCCAAATGGACTGGGAAAATGGCTATGATGCATTATCTGTTTGGTTTGAGTGGGGGTGATGGTAATGGGCAGTTGTTCTGGATGTTAAAGATGCTGACCGTTCTTTGTCATGTATCCGAACTGTAAAAATCAAAAGACAATAAAAAATTAATACTAAAAAAAAACCTCGGGTGACAAAAAATATTCTATATGTAGTAATTTTTCACGAAAAGTAAACCAACATTCAAAAACCAGGTGGGGGGAAAAATACAATTGTGGTCAGAAGTTTACATACATGGACATGAATATCATGGTAATATTGGACTTTCAGTGGCTTCTGTGAACTGTTCTATTTCTGTGGCAGAATAATTGTACAGCATATATCTTTAATAGAAAAAAATCAACAAGAACTTGGTGCACAAGTTTTTAATTTATTTTGGGTTAGATTATTAATTCAGTGGATATGGCCTCTTAACTTTCCATTAGTGATCAGGATCGACTACAGCTGGTAGTTTCTCCTTGCCAATGTAAAAAGGGTTTGATTGATTCATTGGATTAACCAACACACGGTACAATGAGAAAAGAGCTCAGTGCAGATATGAGAGTGAGGGTCATAGATTTACACAACCCAGGAATGTCTTTTGGAGCCATTTATAAATAACTGCAGATTCCAAGATTATTGGTTCAAACTATTATACATAAGTACAAGTTATTGGGATGTGTAGCCAGTTTTCCAAGGCACTTTGCTAGAAGAAGACCCAGTCTCCCTCGGCTGAGAGGTAATTGGTTCAGAAGGTCAGGAACAACTCCGAAACCATCAAGGCACAGGTCTGCCATGTCAAGTAAATTTTACATTGTGCTGGACTGAGAGGATGCCGTACAAGAAAAATATCCCTGCTCAAAAATAGACACCTTCAAGCTTGACTAAAGTTTGCAGCTGATCACATGGACAAAGAAAAATCCTTGAGGAGGAAAGTTTTATGGTCTGCTTGACTCTTTTAAGATCTGTATATATCTCTACATATAAATATATATATATATATATATATATATTGTTGTAGATTGTCCCAGATAT
>JAQQZR010001916.1:0-10202 GCA_030068235.1 Notoglanidium macrostoma
CAATTTATTAAAGGTATTAATTGAATATCCAAGGTGAGCATGTTTTTTCACAAACATGTACAAATTTGTGAATGCGGTTGTTGCTTTTTTTTCACGTATTTTAATAGAGTAAATACAGAAAATATCCGCGAATGTCTGACGAATATTGAACCCACCCGCGACAATATGGCATTTAATCCGGAATGGACAAACTCATTTCTGTTCATACTTCAGACTGGGAGCCCTAAACCAGTGTGTCTCATATGTTCAGAAACCGTGGCACTTGTTAAAAGTGCCAATGTGAAACGACATTATGAGACGAAACATGAAGGTTTCGAACAAACATACCCACTCAAATCCGAAGTGAGATCACAGAAAATAATTAGTCTCAGAGCCCAATATGACCGGTCCACCAGGATCCTGAGCCACACATTCACTGCCCAACAACGTGCTTACGAATGTTCCCTCAGAGTGACTTGGATTTTGGGTGAACACAAAAAGACATTTACTGATGGAGGGGTCGTCAAATAATGCATGAGTGCAGTAGCTGAAACACTACTTGAGGGAAAACAAAAATAAGTGCTGTGTGATAATACCCATGTCAACAACATGATCTTCTGGACCATTGCTTGAAGAAATTTTCTCTAATTGGACCTCTTTAGATTTTAGTTGAATACCCCTGTCCTAGAGTATTGGTTTGTTTTGAAGGCTCAGGCTGCTCTAGTGTCACAGGTTTGACTTTCTCTTAATTCTGAGTGTTTTCTGTTGACATTCACATTTTATAGACTCCATTGTTGCCATGTGTTATGGAACATGTACACATGTACCTGTACACCCAGTAAATAAGTCATTCAAGTTCTTGTATCACGCTGATGTGTGTAGGGTAAACTCATTGTGAATTTTATTGTGTTTATTTCTTCCTCCTGACAAGAGCAACTCTGCAGTACTGTTACTCACAAAAAAACACCTCATTGTTGTTAGTCTTGGAGAAATGAAAATTGCAAAAATGGTCTTGTAGGCTTTTAGAGACAAGTATCGGAAAATGCATGCATCTTCCTTTAGTTTCCTTAGTTCAGCTTTTTATTTATTAATAATGTATTTTTGATGCGCATATGTATTAGCTAATTTCTGTATTTTTGATACATTCTGACACAATGTAGTCACACATTCATAATACCACACAGCACACACATGTACATGTGCTCCAGTTCCATTGCAATCCTAACCAGGACAAATAGGTTGATGAAAATGAATGAATGAAAAATAAAACATACATATATTATATTGTAATTACATATATTATTATAGTTGCATGTTTTGCAAAATATTTCAGAAAGATTTAAGGTTTAAGCATTTTAATGATGGTGGAGGAGAGTGTTTTTTTGATTGGAATGACATCTGGTAACTTTGAGGGCCATAGTATATAATTAATATAATATTCATTCACATCAAACCATTTTGTCTGTCATTGTGCTCTATGGATTGTTATATTGTCATCCTGGAAGAGTCCATTCCCATCTGGATAGAAATGTTTCATCATAGAATAAGTGTGATTAGTCTGAGTAACTTTGCATTGTGCATGTACAGTGATATTGAAGTGGATCCAATGCATGCCAACAAATAGTCTAACCTGCTTCAAATGTTTTTTCTTTTAGATCTGTCTCACATGATATAGTGCATATCTGTAACACTGAGAAATAGCCCCAAATAGCTTCAAAGATTTGCTGTTTATCCTCAAAGAAGCAATGGAGGCACAGTTTATAGAAAAGAGTAATGGTCTAATATTCTGGTTGGCCAGACCACAAGACTATGATGAGGTGATGGCCATATCACAGGACATCTACCAGGGCAGTGACTACCTTCCACATTATTACTTCACCTGGATGACCGAGCGTGATAGAGTGGTCATAATTGGAAGGAGAAATGGGAAGCTGGTATGAAAGGTTTATACTAATTACTGGCTGAAATAACTGAATAAATTGCAAGTAGAATGTAAAATTCACAGATCACAGTATAGTAGCTTCTCTAGTTTCTGCCAAAAGGCACTGCAGAATATGTAATTATCATACAATTTTTAATGTCTTTTTACGACAGTCAGATTTCACATGTAAGCTTGAACATTTTTTAAACCAATTGAAGAAAAGTCTTTACTCTCAACCTGAATAAAAGGTATAATACCATTAAAACTATTTTATTTTATAACTTTACTTGCCAAAGTGTTCATGCCAGTCCGTTTTTGCCTGTAGGTGGCACTGGACTCTGCATTGATAGTTGATGGAGGGCAAACAATGGTGTTGGAGGGTTTAAGGGTGTGTCCCAGTGAAAGAGGACGTGGTGTGGCTGGAGTTATCCAGAGAGTGACTGAACGCTACATTAAGCAGATTTACCCAACTGTAACAACCAAACGATTTACAAGACAAGATAACCCCGGACCTGAAATACTCTCCAAGTTTAATTTTCTGGCTTGTCGGGTGAATTATAGCTTCTTTTACAAACTGAATATATACACTTTGATAAACATACATATGATTGTTTTTCTCATGTGATGTGTTTATCTCTCACTTTCTCTCTCAGTCTGTTCTGTCTTTTTGCGGAGAGGCTGAGAGTTTTAAAGGATTTGTCTTGGGCTTGAAAGCAAAAGTGGAATGCACAGAGAAGTCAAATGGGCTCAGCAACAACAACCAAAAACTGTTTGTTCTGAAGGACAGCCATCTGCTTAAGAAACTACTCTTGGACCCTGATCTTTCCTTAAGGCTTCAGCTTCCAGGAGGAGCCATCATTCAAGACTGGCACCCTCTGAAACCAATAGAAAGCAACCTGGAAATCTTAGAAAGACGAAACCTAACTTGGGTGGTTGACTGTTTAGATGATAAACCAATGTTTATGAGCCTCCACACACCACCCTATCCTGTTCCATTTAAGGGAGGTTCTTTGCGGTTCAACATAGACATGTTTGGCACTGATGTATCCATAGCAAGGAAGGCACTTATAGCACATTTAGAACAGGTAATTGAGGTCATTCAAGGCACTGTTGTGGTTCATATTTGCATGCCTCAAACCTTTTTGGAAGCCATGAGACAGTTTTGTGAGGGAGATGAGGGAGTAAAACAATGTATGTTTTACAGGGAGCAACTGTTTCTGGAGAAAGAGATGTCATAATTAGTAGTGAGGTGAGACAAATATAATTACTAGGTAGGTATTATAACTATAATAAGGTACTAGGAGTTCTAACACTCAGGTGAGATAGCAGTAAGTATCAATGTTTTAAGTTTATTGAACAAGGTCTGCTATTATAGTACTTTTGCATACTAATTACCAAATGCAAATCAAAAGATTCAATGCAAAAAGATTTTCATTTAAATATATATATATATATATATATATATGATAGGATTATACAGCCTAACTGTGAACCCGCAGCCATGGTAATGCTGTTCCATCAATATAATCTCACCCCAGCTATTCACATAATGGTTCTGTACATTATTTTTTAAGGATCATTTCAAATCCTATGCCTTAAATATAAAAATGGATGTGTTGTGCATTTTATTCCTGAAAAAATGTAAAGATCTGTTGAAGTCTGTATTGTCATACACTTGGTGGCAATATGGAACTAATCAAAACAAAAGCTGATAATTACATTTGAATTTACTTATCAATGCAAATACATTATTTTTAATCAGTAAAGAGTGATAGCCTGATGCCAATTGTGTAGTTTTCATTGCTTTATCAGTTACTTACTTTACTTTAGATGAATTTGCAATCTGCTTTCTAGTCCAACAAAAATAATAATAAACCCAGGAGTTTTGTATGAAATCATTAAACGTTTTTAAACGAAATTAAAAGTTATTGTTTTTTTCTCCATATGACAACAACAACACAGGATTGCTATTTCTAAGCCATAGTTGTAACTGCAAGCCAGGTTGTGGTCCATGGCTCATATTATGTTTGACTTGTCATAATGATCCCAGTCACCTGACAATTTAGTGTAAGTAAATAGGTTCTACTTCCTTACCATTCAGACTGCTAGGTTGGTTTCCTTTGGACCTTGTGGAGTCTTCATTTGCTCATTTCTTTGTCCAGTACAAATAAAGTTGTCACCTTGTCATCATGACCTTACCCTCATGGAATAGTTCAAGTTCAAGTGACTTTATTGTCATTTCAACCATTTACATATGATACAGTGCAGAGTGAAATGAGAAAACATTTCTCTGGGACCAAGATGCTACATATAAAACAACACAGAAGTACAAAAGTGCATGTGTGCAACAGAATACAACATAAAGTAAATGTGTGCAAACATGTGCAAACATAGCAGAAATAACATAAAGTTCAAGTGTGCAAATGTGCAAACTCTGCAAACAGTGCAGACATAACGAGACAAGACAAGACACTGTCACGAGACAGTGCCGAAATCACAAGACAAGACTTTGCAGCGCTAATCCAAATGTAATGTGCAAAATTGTAGAGATAAATAAATGTAAATTTGTGTGTGTGTGTTTGTGTGTGTGCGCATCAGTCCAATCACTGAGTATTCAGGAGTCTGATGGCTTGGGGAAGAAACTGTTACACAGTCTGGCATTGAGACCCCGAATGCTTCGGTACCTCTTTCTAGATGACACGACGGTGAAGAGTTTGTGTGAGGGGTGAGTGTGATCTTCCACAATGCTGGTGGCTTTGTGGATGCAGCATGTGTGGTGAATGTCAGTGATAGAGGGAAGAGAGACTCCGATGACCTTCTCAGCTGTTCTCACTATTCGCTGTAGGGTCTTACGGTCCGATATGGTGCAGTTTCCATCCCAGACAGTGATGCAGCTGCTCAGAATGCTCTCAATAGTTCCTCTGTAGAAGGTGGTGAGGATAGGTAACGGGAGATGGGCTTTTCTCAACATTTGCAGGAAATAGAGATGCTGCTAGGCTTTCTTGACGTCGGAGTCATGCCAAGAAACAAAATAGCACCATTTCGGATCCGGAGTGGCCGCTGCGTGTTACTGCCATGCCGCCGTATATAATGCATAATGCATAATCTTTCCCTTACAGCAACAGGCAGCATAAACTCTTGTCTACCAACACATCACTCCTTCACACGGGCATTCAGAAAATGCAAGAGCAGACTGGGAATTTTTTGCAAGGGGACCTTAGTACTACCACATCAAACTAGAGCACTAAAATGATTTTGTGCCAGATCAGGGTGTGATTGTGTCCACAACATAATTTTTCAAAATTATCAAAGACAATATGCATCTGAAAATAACCAAAAAATTATGGCCATGTGTTCCACCTGAAAGAGGTTTGTCTGGCCATGTTCTTTTCTACATAATTTCTGAACTTTCCCCATTTTCTGAATCCAAGAACTCTAAAAGGATTTTGTAAAACAACTGCCATTACATATGCTACACATAGCAGATACTGTGTGATGTGGCCAATTGCCAAACAGAATTGCTTTGTAACCATATATCTGAGAAATGCATATTTTCACATGGCAATTGGTGTGGAAAAAAGGAATTTCTTCCACTTTCACCTCAGTGGAGTAATGCACCAATTTAAGGTCCCTAGAAACCTAGATTTCACAAATTGGGTGCAAACTGCTTTAAAGTTGCTGCATTGCCTGGTGCTTCTATTTATATAGAAGATAAGTGGTTGTGGAGATAGTCAGGAAAAAAACTCCTTATTTTAAAAGTAGAATAGCAATCACAAAAGGAGTCACTTTACTAAGGCAACATTCACACTGCCATGCTTAAGTGACTCAAATCTGATTTGTTTGCCTTAATGTGACACAGATCTGATCTTTTCAAATCTGATTTGAGTCACTTACATATGTGGTACTAAATCCGATACGTATCCGATTTGCGGCTATGCGACCAGAATGAGAAGGCTCGGATCGGAATTAATGGGTCTTTTTGCCTGTACGCATGCGCTGAGCGCTGATGGTGTCGTCATCAGCCAACACAGTGTACTTTCGATTTGTATTACCTATCGAGATATGCTATATCGGTTGCATATTCAGTTTAAAGTTAATATTTTAGGGTTAACTTTAAGCTTTAAGTGTTAGGGTTGAGGTTAGGGTTTGGTTAAGGTATGCGGCTAAAATCTAGTTTGTTCTCGCTTTTGGCAGCATTTATTCGAGCTGCGGTAGCATTTTTTTTTTTTTTTTTGCCAAGCTAGCACAAATCCTCAAAATACCGGCAGCGCAACAAAATAATACTGGAGCAGAGCTACAGCTGATGAACTGTGTACCGTCTTCCAGAGCAAAATGCGATGCATACATTAGCTACTAGCGCGTCCATTTCTTCGGTTTTAATGCCATGAGTCGTTTCACAAATATGTTTTTGTTCTTGGTGACGCGGTACTCGTGCAAAATCACTGTGCGCATGCGTGCCGTTTCGGAGGACAGGCGCGTGCTTATTAAAGTCAGATACAGGTCACTTGTAATTATGAATGTGAACCGTCACGATAGGCAAGTCCGATCTGAGCAAAAAATCGGAATTGAACAATGAGGCTTGCAGTGTGAACGTAGCCTAATTTACTGAAAGCTTAGTGGCTTTCAGTTATATCACATAGACATGTGTCAGCAGTGGTGACAGAAGCAAGTGCATGCAGCCTCAGGCACAAACAGAAAATGTTTCCTTTTTGACACACCTTAGATGGTTATAATTCTGCTGTTTGATTTATTGTTATTAGAACAGACATGTGGCCTATGATTTATTTTCCCTGCAAAGAAGGAGATTGTAAGGAAAGGAGGGAAAATGAGCATGGTGTCATTTCAATGTTCCCAAAATAAAAGCTGTGTGGATACTTATATAACATTTTGGGAACTCTTAAATGGATTAAACATAATAGTGAGACTGAAAACAACCCAGTGCTGTTTTATGTCAACCAACAACGATGCACACAATCACAAGCAAGGTATACTGTGTTGCAGCAGTATTGTGCCAAGGGGTTCAAATGAATAGTTAAGTTGTTTTTTGGTGTTGGTGTGATAGGTGGATTTTATTAATAAGTTGTAAAACAGTAGTTTAAAAAGTCATTGTGAGAAAATGCAATTCATCAACTATTATTAACTTCATAATTATAAACGTAAAATGTCTCATGAAAATGAAGATACCTGTCAAGCCCCATTACCTTATTTTGCACGCTCCCTCACAAAAGTTTGTGAAGTCTTCAAGGGAGTGATCGAGTGATTGAGGGAGAGAGTTAGTGGTTAAAAATGTGGTATCTGTACACCCTTGTAGACTTGGTTATATATGACGTTAGACCTTTATGTGACGTCATTACTGAAACAAACAGGGCACAAATTATTGAATGGGCAGCAATCTTAAATGCTTTTATGTCCACTGTTGAATATCTCTCACTGGCTTAACCAAATCAGCCTAAATTATTTGTAGTTACCAAAAACATCTAGCTACCGATTATTTAAACCTACAGTTGACAAACATTTCGGCAAATATGTGGCAGACTGACGACTCTAGCACAATTATGAAAAAAGCAAGTATAATTTCATATAATTCACAGTTAATCATATAATTTACAGTTAAATGTTGGTTTTGACATCTTCCAAACATGCACCTGCACTCTGTGCAAAATGATGCCTCTGTTTATGCTAATTCTTCTTCCGACTAGTACTTTTGTCATGAGTGGGTGACACCGAGATTGAATTTTACTTCTGCTCCCGAGTAGACATCGGGTACACCTCCAGCGAAGAGGTGATTTCAGCGAAAATCAGCCATCGCTCCCTTGTCCCCTTAGGTGTTGGGATAGCACTTCAACATCTGGAATTTGGAGAACTTCCGGGGCGTAACGGAGCGAACAAGGGAGCGTGCAAAAATACGGGTAAAAGGGTGCAGCCTTTATATCCACTCAGACTGTGCCGGTTGACTTCACATATGGGAAACAAGCATGCAATAATCCGCCGTCCAGTAACTATTATGCAGTCCTGTTTGCTAACATGTAATTCATAGCATAATCATTCAATTTTAATAAATAGCTAATAGCTATTATTATTACTTATTTTAGCGTTTATAACCTAACCCCTATCATTTCCCACTTCTTCACATATTGGGATACATTTTATGTTACATTTTATGTTAGGACAAATAAAAAAAATACTGAATATATAATGAATATGTCTAGTGTAGGTGTATGGTTGAATGTTATCCTAAACAAAAAGGAGACCAATCAAACTTGATCAACTCTTTACTACTTTTGACATATTTAACTCGCTATAGCGCTATCAAATCAGAGATTAGTGACCCCAACAAATGTATTTTCATATACATAACAAGAATAACTGATCTAACAAATTAGAAATCAGATATTAGAATTAAATTTAATTATAAAATATTTTAAAGTGAATTACATAAGAAAGAGATTCATAACTTAAATTAGTATAGAAAACATCATATATAAAAACTTATCATTGTATAGAAGTTACAATCAGGTATACTTCAAGTGGGTATAACATATTAATAACTTGAGAATCTCAAGTGATGATTCAGCATAAAGAACAACATACAAACATATAAAGCAAAACCATAGTAAATTGTTAGCTATGTATGTAAATATAGTTGTGTGAACCTCAGGGTCAATGACCCCGTTTACACTGTTTATTAAAATGCGTCTTGAGCGATATGAGCACAACTGGACAGCGCTAAATACAAGTGTAAATGACCTCCAAGACGCATTGGCTCAAACCACTTGCCGAGGTGGTCTTGGACACATTAGCGTTTACACTACAGAAGGTATGTGGTTAAATGCGTCCCATACCACCTCGGCAAGTGGTTTGAGCCGATGCGTCCGCAACACGGACGTAACAGGAAAATACGTCATTAATGCAGGACGCAGTGACTGTTTTGGTAACAGAACGGCACGCTAGAAAAAAATTGAGAGGAGCACCAATGTACGTCGTTGGAGTGCAAGTAAATAAAGAAGGTATGTTGCAGGTTTTAGGTTTTAATATAATTTTGCGCGGGGACCTTTGACCTTCTAAGTGATGTAGGCAGTAACGTAATTTGAACAAAAGTGGTCAGCTGGACACCTTGGAGACACATGATAGACACAGGTGTAAATGGCGATGTGTCTTGGCAGTCCATTTGTGACCTGAATGCTCAAGACACATTTTAAAACCAAGTGTAAACAGGGCCAATAAGTCCTTCTAGTGCACATGCAAACGCTGAAACATTTCAACAAAGTTACAAAGTAACATATGATGCATTATTTTCAATAAATACTGCTGTCACACAACCATCTTTCCCTGAAACCTGGACCTTGCTGAGTTCTCAAGATCAGTTCCAAATGACAAGAAACCATGAAGATTATCTAGGGTTTATATAATGACAGTTATGTTACTAACTGCTAACCACCAGGGGAATGAGAATCATACAGCAATGCAAATCCCTGATTTTTTTTTTTAACTTGGATGTCTGCTGTCTTGTTTAATTCTCATGCTCTCCTCATAAGTTTGAGAATCAAAAGACTTTTCTGAAATCAGATCAACAACCTTAGCAGTGCCTGTTAATTTGTGTCAAAAAGCAGCTAAGCTACTAGTTGAAGAAGGTAGTGACAGATAGCTAGCTAGCTAGACCTATAAACAAATTTTAAACAGAATTTTATACTTACAATTTATTTACAGTATTTGCAAATTGCATATAAACATAATAGTGTGTAAAAAATATTTTGCATTAGGGTAACCAACTAACCTCTACTGCAGCTCCAAGTGTTTTCAACTGGTGCTGATATGTTTATGTTTGAGACAAGTCATGTTCATTACTATTTCAGCGATTGGTATTTGGTTTTGAGGTTCCACCCCTTTGAGAGATCTCAGAATCATCATATGGAGAAGTTGTGCGTCCAGGCAGGACAAGCAAACATCGCACTGTCCAACAAAGGTAAAGGTGTTTTTTCTATGCAAAATCCAAACTCCCATTCACCCCAGAGATGCACGATTTCCAGCTGGGCCTCAAAATGATTCACTAAAAGCCTGTTATTCAATAAGTTTTAATCTTTCCTCCCATTAAAATGCAAAGTACTTGAAAATGTTGTTTTTGCAAATTGAAAAGAACTCCACATTTTCTATGACTTTGGCTACCTAATAATTAATTATATATTTACAAGCAACACTACCCCATGCTACAGATACATGCTTTTCACAATATACACTACCGGTCAAAAGTTTGGGGTCACCTTCTAATTCAATTATTTCTTTATTTTTATTACTTTAAAAGAGA